>JAPQWV010001424.1:0-88898 GCA_027422505.1 Craterostigma plantagineum | reverse complement strand
CAACCATGTCGAACTTCGTTCAGCAGCCCGGGAATTCAGAAGGTTGATAGCTGCTTCATTCTCCTCGGAACACTCAGTTGGACCCCGGAAAGTGGCTGGGTTATCTGATGGACCAATGACGATGGGGAAAATCCCAGTCACTCACTGTAGGGGCTACGAATAAGTAGAAAGGGTGCCATTCCTTGTCTTTGGGAGCCCCTACTGAGGAAATGTGTGAGGCCGCGGGGATTCGCACAAAGATAGAAAAAAGGCGGGGTAGACTTGAGTTGAAACTGGGAACAAGAACAACTCCACAGAGGGCCTCCCACCAGCAGCGGTGACCAAGACATAGAAAGCTACTAACTGACGAATAGAGGAAGGACTGAACTGGTTCAAGGGTACACAAAAAACCTGCAACACTGCAGCTAGAAAAGGGTGAACGGAAAACGTAGTCTAGCCCTCACTTGACTCTCCCAGAAAGCTGTGGGGATGTGCCCTCGGAATGCCATTCGAGGATATAATGAATAGGGCATGTATTTAATAATCGATGTATTTTCGCCTGTATTTGAATATTGTATTCTATACTTGATAATGGAATTATATTTTTATATTAATTCTCTAAAGGCATATTATTTATTTACCTATTAAGTCTCATTAGGCATCCGGTGAGATGGTAAAAATAAAAAACCATATATCGTAAGTATAGTCACTGATTCTCATGGGATGAGAGAGGGGCACCAGTGAGCTATTATTCTTCGATATTAAATTAGTCCATAGGTCTTAGACCTCAGTAGGGTGACTGAGCGTCAATTACGACTTATTTGTTGATGACTCTTAAATGGTTGTGCCAACCATTCGCTTGGGAAGCGGGAGGTCATAACATTGGTATGAGTTGAATCAGGGGATTAACTTGTACTTGGACACGACTCGTAATCGACAATCACATGGGCCTTATCGTTACTCTGGGTAGCGTCAATGATTGATTGATTGACTATAGTAGTGTGCGTGGACCTTAGACTGAAAGGTCTTTGACGGAGTTGACTTCGGGGCTTGACTTATCACTAGTTTGCTAGGCCCGCCTTGTTCGGTGATGAACATGGGTCGGCGGCGACATGCGGTCTTGACAACGAAGGGTAACTGCCGTGCTTAGACTAACGTGAGGGATTCACTGTCTCGTTAGTAAACCGAGATATATGTCTTATGCATATTTGGGGACGAGAAATTACAAAGTCTTCGGCCGAAGCAATAAACTGACTCACGTGGGACGTGGAGAACAGTTTAGTAATTTCGCCAGTCACGAATTCATCATAGTGTCGAGTCTAGTGAGTTTGACGTAACCATGACTCTCACTCGACCGGGACATTAGTGAAGGGTCTATACGTACGACGATAATCTATAGTCGGTTCGTAAATTACGAAGATCGTACTCAACACGGGATCTATTCGGTACCACGGGATTGGCTAGGTGCTTACCGAATTCTTGGATTCCTCCCTTGCCGGGTTGAGACGAACCAAGAGAGTCGGGCTTAAAAAGGATCACCGAGACAGTATCTACTAAAATGAGATGTAAATTAATTTAACGGTCTTAGAGACGTTAATAAAATACTAAATATATGTTTTAGAAACTATATTTACATGGACGCATATTTAAGGAACGAAAATGGTAAGAGTTGAAGCGTAAATAGGGTTCACAATGACAAGTAAGGCTTGTCACGGTTGTGAAGCCCATCTGCAAAGTTGCAGTAGCTTCAAAAATTCATATCTCACAATCTAGACCTCGGATTGAGAATCCCGTTGGTCAGAATCAAGATTGATGAGTCTTTTAACTATGATTAAAATTTCAGTTCAATCGGACATCGTTTACCCCTCGATCGGATCGAAATACGAATCTGCCGCAAAGCTGTCAAAGTGTCCCGGCCGTGAACACGTTGCACGTGGCCGTGACGCGCGGCAGAGGCTGAGTTTTGGCCTCGACATGGTCACGGCCGTGACCATTATGACCCAGGCCGTGAAGGGTGTTGTCACGGCCGTGAATAGGCTTGTTTCAGGCCGTGACGAGCGTCGGTTTGGCCAAATTTAATCCAAATCAAGTCCAAATTCATTCTTTGTTCTTGTTCTTATGTTAGATATATGGGACATTATTAGGTCATTTAGTGACATAATAAAAGGGAATCTAACACCTTTTGAGTCATGTAGGACATGATCTCATTTGGATTAAGTTAAAAGTCATTTTCTTGGTTTGGAAATGGACTTTTAATATATTTTCTTAGAGAATCGTCCATAACTTGAATTAAGCTCTTTCTCACTCTATCTTTGAGTTTTAGAGAGAAGTGAGAGCATTTAGGGTGATCTTTAAGAAATCCCTAAGTGTTTGTGAGTTTTAGAAATCACACACACACATCTCTACACAACACTCCACACCATCTCTAGCCATCCTTGGGGTGGTGTTGGTTTGTGGTACTTCACGGGGTCGGCGTGACTCTCTTCGGCGCAGTTCGTGAGCTAGGGAGCTAAGGATCTTCGCGACGAGGGTAATGTTCTAAACCTTAATACGTGTATACATGCGTGTTTTTCTTTATACCGAGTTTGGTCTTGTGGCGGGAACGAGGAAATTTTTGAAATTCACTCGTTCCAACGGGGAACCTGGGAGACCCTTTCAATACTTCCGCTGCGTCCGGGGCAAGGCGTCGGGTCACCCGGGTTTTCCAACAGTGGTATCAGAGCAATAGGCTCGGTTCTAAGAAACGACATAAACGAGTCCGAAGCGAACTTGGTTGTGCAAGTCACTAAGTCACTCGAGCGTCGCAGCATGAGTTGTACTTAGTTCGAGTTTGTAAACCGAGCGCTCGCTTGGTCGAAAGTCGCCTAGTTGCGAGCGGTCTGACGTAGCGAAGCAACGTGGGGAGAAAACCCTAGTGGAGTCTCCTCACGGTTCGTAATTGACACTGGATCCGTAAGTCTAGGACTAGCCCAAATTTCGTTTTGGTTTCTTTGAGCGTTTTGTTGTCGTGAACGTGTTTATGTTGTATGCATATATATGTATGACACGTATTAAGACGTCGGCGTGGACTTAGGCTCTATTTCCGGGTGATATGTTAAGGGTGACAAAGTTCCCCCGGTTGTAATTTATTCGTTAATACGGGTTGTTTGGGACAGCTGATCCCCCCGTCTTGTACCTTATTAATTTTAGAAAATTAGTTTAGCACGATGGCTGTACGAGTATGAGGAGGAATCATGAGATGGCCGTTCGAAGCCTTGGAGGTCGTTCGAGAACACGATTTGAAGTCGACGGCGTAGAGATGTGTATTTTTATCAATATAAATGTAGTAGAGTAGAAATAGTCCACGCAGACGGTCTTATAGGCAAACTAGGTTTACTGCAATTACGTGCATGTTTGTTTGACGATACGTGCGTGTATTTAAGTGCTTTTGTGTGTGAGACGTATTCTCCCGTTGGACAAAATACTAAGGTGAAGGGCTGGGTCCTGTCTTCTATGAAGCTCGAAACCATTCCGCTTGAGTGTCATGTGCGGTTTGTTCCGAGTTATCGGCGCCAATCATCTCGCTCTTGTCGTAGTTGGCTCGGGTGCGTTAAGACAATAAAGTCAAGCTCGTTATTGAAACGACTTGGGTGTATGTGCGGTTTGTTCCGAGTTATCGGCGCCAAACATTTCGCTCTCGTTGTTGATATTCCGGGTGATTGTCTAAACGCCGCTCTCCGAAACATATTCACGTCCTATAAAGAGTTATCCTACGGGCGGAATTTCTAAATGTTAGGATTGAGCCAGACGTTGATAGGTTACACTTAGACGGTTATTTCCCATTATTCCTGTTAGGGTGAGGGTTCCTGACCGGAGACAAAGTAGTTGAAATACTCATGAGATGGATTCATGTTGGACACGGGTACGTCTATGGGTTCGTGTGGGACACGGCGCCGTCCGAGTAATGGGCCAACAAACTGTTAGGTTGAGGTTCATTTCTGCGGAGCGGGGAAATCAACTCCACTATGAAACTATCAACGAGGTTTCCGAAATCTCTATCGGGAGAATGAGATTTTGAGAAAAATAGTGGGAGCAAGCCAAATTGTTAAAGTCCTTATTTGTGCTTGTAGAATAATACGTTGACCCCTTCAATGCTTTATTTTCTGCAGATTGTTTCTTTCTTGTTTGTATACAAAATGACGTCACCATTCAATTTACTGATCACGCAAAATCGTTTGGAGGGTCCAAACCTTGCGGACTGGCTCCGTAACTTGAGGATAGTCCTCACTCTGGAACGCCTAGAGTATGTTCTTGAGGGACCCATACCACTCGAACCCCAAGAGGGTGCGAGTGATGATGAAAGGGAATATTATGCAAATGGATGGCTGATAGTGCCCGTGTCAAGGCTTATATGTTAGCTGGGATGAATAATGATCTGCAGCGCCAGCATGAGGGTATGCAAATGCGCGAGATATTGATTCATCTGAAGGAGTTGTACGGCGAGCAGTCAAGATCGTCTTGATACCGTGCTGCCGACAATCTCCTTCATACCAAGATGCCTGAGGGTGCAGATGTTGCGGCACATGTGCGTAAGCTCATTGGGTACATCGAGGAACTAAGTTCTCTCGGTTGTCCCATTCATAACGAGCTTCAGATTGACCTGATCCTTCAGTCACTCCCAGCTTCATTTGCTCAGTTTATTATAAATAAACTGAGCGATAGGCGATTTTCGCTTCCTGAACTCATGAACACGTTGGTTCAGACTCAGCGTGAGCTAAAGAAAGGAAAGGAAAAGAGGTTGCGCTTGTTGTGACTACAAGGTCTAAGAGATCTAAGTCGAACAAGCCCAAGCCCAAGCCTAATAAGCCAAAAGGAGGAATTAAGAAAAAGGGCAAGGCCAAAATGAACGTGCCTAATGTTCCGAAGGCAACTGATCTGTGCCTTCACTGTCAAGAGCTGGGCCATTGGAAAAGGGACTGCCCCAAGCTTCGAGCTTCTGGGGCTTCAGGTAAAGTTTCAGAAACTTATTGTTCATTACTGTATTTTCCACTTCGTGGATTCTTGACTCGGGAGCTAGTGCTCACATTTGTGTTTTGAACCAGGGTCTGGAACGAAGTAGGAAGCTGGCGAAACGAGAAGTCTTGATTAACGTTGGTAACGGACATTGTGTGCCTGCTAGTCATGTTGGATCGAAGACTCTTGTACTAAGTTCTGGACATGTATTATATCTATCCGATGTACTTGTGTTGCCCAAGGGGCTGAAAAATATTATTTCTATTCCTGCTTTGAGTAAGAATGGTTATGAATTTCGATTCAATAATAATATTGTGAGATTTTTTTGGAAATAAATGCGTCGGAAATGCAATGTTAATAAATGGTTTATTTACGTTAACGTCCAAGAACATGCGAATGTAGTTACCGACAAACATAACTTAGAGTTAAATAAAAAGTATTTGTGGCATCTTAGACTAGGTCATGCCGGAGTGCGAAAGATTCAAGAGTTGGAGAAACATGGCATAATTAAGCAACGGAATCAGATTCCTATCCAACGTGCGAGTCTTGTATCTTAGGCAAAATGACTAAGTCTCCCTTTACAGGGATTTTTCAAAGAGCCGCAAATATTTTGGATTTGATCCAACAGATGTTTGTGGACGTTTAGTGTAGCGGCCCGAGGTAACTTCCACTATCTCGTGACTTTTACAGATGATCACTCTCGCTATGGCTTGGTGTATCTGTTAAAGCACAAGTATGAAACGCTTGAAAAGTTCAAGGAATTCAAAACAATGGTGGAAAATCAAACTGGGAGACAAATTAAAGTTGTTCGATCAGATCGAGGCGGCGAATTTATGAGTCTTGAGTTTGATTTCATGAAAGAAAATGGAATCATTTCGCAGTTTACACCGCCCGGAACACCACAGTTGAATGGTGTTGCCGAACGCAGAAATCGAACATTATTAGATAAAGTTCGATCTATGCTAAGCTATACAGATCTTCCCATATCGTTATGGGGATATGCTTTGCAAACTGCAGTCTATGTTTTGAACAGAACTCCTTCGAAGTCTGTTGATTACCTTACGAAATTTGGAACGGTAAGAAACCCAGCTTGAATCACTTAAAAGTTTGGGATTGCCCCGCCTATGTGAAAAAGCTTATGACAGACAAACTTGAATCAAGGTCCACGAAAGGACGTTTCGTAGGATATCCCAATGATAGCATGGGATATTATTTCTACTTCCATGACGATCAGAGGATCATCGTAGCTGTACATGCTCACTTTCTCGAGGAACAGTTCATTCGAGAGGGTGGAGCTGGCAGAGAAGTAACACTTGGAGAGTTAGAAGAAATGCCTCCAGAGCCATCAGTGCCTAGGGTCACAGATGAGCAGTCCGAGACGCGCCCAGAATTGCGCAGGTCGGGTAGAGTCTCTCGCGAGCCTGAAAGATATGGTATGGTACACGTCGAGCACGGGGTTGCTGCGACGGAGGGAATCATTGGTGATGATCCCACTACCTATGACCAGGCAATGATGGATGTCGACTCAAAGAAATGGGTCGAAGCTATGAAAGCAGAGATAGACTCTATGCACAGCAACCAAGTCTGGACTCTAGTAGATTTCCCAAGGTTTTAGACCGATAGGGTGCAAATGGATCTACAAGAGAAAGATTGGATCTGACGGACAGGTTGAAACCTACAAAGCTAGGCTAGTAGCGAAAGGGTATAATCAGAAAGAGGGCATTGATTATGAGGAAAACTTTTCACCTGTAGCAATGATTAAGTCTATCAGGATTCTGCTTGCCATAGCAGCATACTATGATTACGAGATCTGGCAGATGGATGTGAAAACTGCTTTCCTAAATGGATTCCTCCAGGAGGAAATCTATATGGAGCAGCCCAAGGGTTTTACATCGCAAGCAGATGCTCACAAAGTGTGCAAGCTTAATAGGTCAATTTATGGACTTAAGCAAGCGTCTAGAAGCTGGAATCTTCGATTTGATGAAGTAGTTAGGAACTACGGATTCTTAAAGAATGAAGATGAGCCTTGCGTTTACAAGAAGGTCAGTGGGAGTAAGATATCGTTCCTCTTATTGTACGTGGATGACATCCTTTTGATTGGAAACGATATCGGGATGCTCTCGGAGGTGAAAGCTTGGCTTTCAACCGAATTCTCCATGAAAGACCTGGGAGAAGCAACCTATATTCTTGGAATTCGCCTTTTTAGAGATCGAGCGAATAGAATGATAGGTTTATCTCAGGCCCTGTACTTAGAAAAGATTCTGAAACGGTTTCGAATGGATGAATCTAAGAAAGGGTTCTTGCCAATTCGACATGGGATTCATCTCTCGAAATCCATGTGTCCTCAAAATGAGGAAGCAAGGAAGGAAATGAGTGAAATTCCTTATGCATCAGCAATAGGTAGCCTAATGTATGCGATGCTATGTACGCGGCCTGACATTGCGTATGCTTTGAGCATAGTAAGTCGGTACCAGTCTAATCCTGGTAAAGAACATTGGAATGCAGTAAAGAATATCTTTAAGTACCTTAGAAGGACTAAAGATATGATATTGATTTATGGAAATGGAGAATTAGAGGTGGATGGTTATACCGATTCGGATTTCCAGTCAGACGTGGATGACCGAAAATCTACTTCTGGTTTCGTCTATACGCTCAATGGTGGAGCAGTGTCTTGGAAAAGTTCCAAGCAAAGCACTACTGCCGATTCCACCACTGAGGCGGAGTATATTGCGGCCTCTGAGGCAGCAAAGGAAGGTGTTTGGATGAGGAAGTTCTTAGAAGAACTTCAAGTAGTTCCAGGCATAGTGGACCGCCCGCTACCATTGTGGTGCGACAATAGTGGGGCAGTCGCACAAGCCAAGGAACCTAGGTCTCACTCAAAGTCCAAACATATAGAAAGAAAATACCACGTGTTGCTTGGGTTCGTTGAGAATGGCTACATAGCTGTGCAGAAAATAGCCACCGCGGATAACGTGGCGGACCGTTCACCAAGCCTCTCTCACAGGCAGTGCTTGATCGACACCTCTATAAAATGGGGTTACAATATCATAGCGCATGGCATTGAGTGCAAGTGGGAGATTGTTGGGATGTGCCCTCGGAATGCCATTCGAGGATGTAATGAATAGGGCATGTATTTAATAATCGATGTATTTTCGCCTGTATTGAATATTGTATTCTTATACTTGATAATGGAATTTATATTTTTATATTAATTCTCTAAAGGCATATTATTTATTTACCTATTAAGTCTCATTAGGCATCCGGTGAGATGGTAAATAAATAAAACCCATATATCGTAAGTATAGTCACTGATTCTCATGGGATGAGAGAGGGGCACCAGTGAGCTATTATTCTTCAATATTAAATTAGTCCATAAGTCTTAGACCTCAGTAGGGTGACTGAGCGTCAATTACGACTTATTTGTTGATGACTCTTAAATGGTTGTGCCAACCATTCGCTTGGAAGCGGGAGGTCATAACATTGGTATGAGTTGAATCAGGGGATTAACTTGTACTTGGACACGACTCGTAATCGACAATCACATGGGCCTCATCGTTACTCTGGGTAGCGTCAATGATTGATTGATTGACTATAGTAGTGTGCGTGGACCTTAGACTGAAAGGTCTTTGACGGAGTTGACTTCGGGGCTTGACTTATCACTAGTTTGCTAGGCCCGCCTTGTTCGGTGATGAACATGGGTCGGCGGTGACATGCGGTCTTGACAACGAAGGGTAACTGCCGTGCTTAGACTAACGTGAGGGATTCACTGTCTCGTTAGTAACCGAGATATATGTCTTATGCATATTTGGGGACGGGAAATTACAAAGTCTTCGGCCGAAGCAATAAACTGACTCACGTGGGACGTGGAGAACAGTTTAGTAATTTCGCCAGTCACGAATTCGTCATAGTGTCGAGTCTAGTGAGTTTGACGTAACCATGACTCTCACTCGACCGGACATTAGTGAAGGGTCTATACGTACGACGATAATCTATAGTCGGTTCGTAAATTACGAAGATCGTACTCAACACGGGATCTATTCGGTACCACGGGATTGGCTAGGTGCTTACCGAATTCTTGGATTCCTCCCTTGCCGGGTTGAGACGAACCAAGAGAGTCGGGCTTAAAAAGGATCACCGAGACAGTATCTACTAAAATGAGATGTAAATTAATTTAACGGTCTTAGAGACGTTAATAAAATACTAAATATATGTTTAGAAACTATATTTACATGGACGGATATTTACGGAACGAAAATGGTAAGAGTTGAAGCGTAAATAGGGTTCACAATGACAAGTAAGGCTTGTCACGGTTGTGAAGCCCATCTGCAAAGTTGCAGTAGCTTCAAAAATTCATATCTCACAATCTAGACCTCGGATTGAGAATCCCGTTGGTCAGAATCAAGATTGATGAGTCTTTTAACTATGGTTAAAATTTCAGGTCAATCGGACATCGTTTACCCTCGATCGGATCGAAATACGAATCTGCCGCAAAGCTGTCAAAGTGTCCCGGCCGTGAACACGTTGCACGTGGCCGTGACGCGCGGCAGAGGCTGAGTTTTGGCCTCGACATGGTCACGGCCGTGACCATTATGACCCAGGCCGTGAAGGGTGTTGTCACGGCCGTGAATAGGCTTGTTTCAGGCCGTGACGAGCGTCGGTTTGGCCAAATTTAATCCAAATCAAGTCCAAATTCATTCATTGTTCTTATGTTAGACATATGGGACATTATTAGGTCATTTAGTGACATAATAAAAGGGAATCTAACACCTTTTGAGTCATGTAGGACATGATCTCATTTGGATTAAGTTAAAAGTCATTTTCTTGGTTTGGAAATGGACTTTTAATATATTTTCTTAGAGAATTTCGTCCATAACTTGAATTAAGCTCTTTCTCACTCTATCTTTGAGTTTTAGAGAGAAGTTAGAGCATTTAGGGTGATCTTTAAGAAATCCCTAAGTGTTTGTGAGTTTTAGAAATCACACACACACATCTCTACACAACACTCCACACCATCTCTAGCCATCCTTGGGGTGGTGTGGTTTTGTGGTACTTCACGGGGTCGGCGTGACTCTCTTCGGCGCAGTTCGTGAGCTAGGGAGCTAAGGATCTTCGCGACGAGGGTAATGTTCTAGACCTTAATACGTGTATACATGCGTGTTTTTCTTTATACCGAGTTTGGTCTTGTGGCGGGAACGAGGAAATTTTTGAAATTCACTCGTTCCAACGGGGAACCTGGGAGACCCTTTCATTACTTCCGCAGCGTCAAAGGGCAAGGCCTCGGGTCACCCGGGGTTTCCCAACAAAAGCGAGGGCCGGAGAAGGTGGAAAGTTGGCACGCTGGCTAGGATTGGGGATAGAGATGTGAAAGCCAGAACTGTGAAAGCCTTCTCGGACAAGCTTCTCTAAGCGCCGATAGGTCGACTTGGATGCGCCGAACATTTTCCAATCGTCCACCCCAGCACTATCTCCGACAGCCCCTCCCGAACGAGTTCGACGAGATGTGGACGAATCAGGGGCTGGTTGTGCTGGTGGTGGAGCAGCAGAAGACGTGTCAGCAGGAGTGTGAGAGGACGAAGGTTGGGGAAAATCGGGTGCCGCTGCATCTGGTGATGGGGCTTTTCGCTTCGACCCCTTTTGGGCGGCAACACCCGGCACGGCGGAGGATGCAGAGAAGCCCGGCGATGACGAGCGTGCGTTCTCGGAGTCGGTACTATCAGGCATGACTTCGGCGCGAAAAAGGGGGAAATAGGGAAAACTAAGGGCAAATCGACGAAGATACGAAAAATAAGTGGAGAGGGAAACGGGACGATACCTGAAGAAGTCGTAGATGAGGAAGAAATTGGGGCGCTGCGCGAATTCTGGACACTGTGCGATTGAGACGAGGAGACGATGGTGAAAACCTAGAGTGACGACTGAGATTTCGTTTTTTTGTTAAGTACGGAAAGTCATTTCGAGAAGAGGGAAAAAACGAAGGAAACCGCCTCGAGAGATTCAAAGAGCAGAAGTGACAGATCTGGACACGTGTCACCTCACGAATGCCGCCTTCCTCTGCAAAGATCACAGGACCTGTCCAATCGACATAAATACAGTGCAGACCGACTAAGGAGTCCAGAAGCACTAAAAAGGAGGAATGCTCTTTCAAGTGTACTCCGAACTGTAATACTTGGCGTCTTACAATTCAGAGTGGGGGGACTGGATGATAGGGGTAACCTTTAGCCCAGCATTCCTCCTAACCTGGCTACCTGAAGATAGTGACTTAGCGGACATATTGACAGAGGGGGTGAACCTCTGGGTATCTGTGACTATGTACAGAAAAAGTAGATGGGTGCTGACGGGGAAATAGTCTAGGCGGGAAATAGTGGACCAAGCGGACCAAGGGACACGTGGGTCATTGTGAGTGGTCGACATTGTGAGCAGAAAAGAGGCGCGCCAGTCTGACATCCGTACGCATGCAGGTGCTATCTCTCCTATGTGGTACTAAATGTCGCTATCATGTGGTCCCGAAGGACTGCCAGCTGGGACGACAAAGGGAAAAGGGGGTATATGCGAATAGTGAGAGATCGGAGAGAAGACAGATTCAACACAAGGCACAAAACACTTAGAAAAATCACTGTATTCATCTTCTTCATTATCTTTTCCGCCATTAACACACTGTAACTAGCGAAGTGAGCTTGAGTGTGTATTTCCCGACTGTGACTAGTGGACACTATTTCCGGCGGCCCGTGGACGTAGGACACCTGTCCGAACCACGTAACTCTGTGTCTCTTTCATTTCTTTCTTTCTCAGCACTAAAATATAGATTCTAAAAGACACCCAAAACACAAGGCCTAGTCCGTTTCACCCATCGGCATTTTTCCGGACCAAATACTGTTGATCGGGGTCGTACCCGCATCAGCTAGTATATGTAAATATTATATAACATAGAAGATAAACTTATGCAACTTAATCTCACGATCAATATAAAAGATTTTCTTTTGTATTGTTTTATATAATTCGATGAAGAATAACTCGTAAGGAGGAGAGTTGTTACGTAGGGACAGCTCTCTAGTGTGCACTGTGCGCAGTACTTTGAGTGATCATGACATAGCTATAAGCTTACAAATGACTATTCACACAGCCTGCCTCGATCTTAACACTTTTCGATGGTTGATCTTAACAGTTTTCGATGGTTAGCAAAAAAGAATAACTCTGTAAAAATAGAATACGAGTTACCTTTAACTCGTATAAAACATATAAGAGTTACGCCACATCATGCACATGCCAACGAGGATAAGTAACTCGTATGAATTTTATACGAGTTAAGTAACTCGTACATTATTCTTACGAAAATCTCTACTTTATTAATGCTTTTGGTTTGATGCTTATTTAGTTAATGCTTTAATTTTTTTGTTTACTTTATTAAAAATACTTCGGATTAAGGAACAGATTGATATTTTCAAGGGGCATTTTCATTTTAGGACCCCCATAAGTATTATTTAAGATTCAGGTCCTCTTGGCAAAAATTTAGTTTTAAGGACCTATTTTTTGCAGTACCACTTCATTGCTCTGACATACCAGTATGTTGAAATTTTGTAACACAAAACCAAAATCCGGTACCAGTTTATGATCATCTGATACCGGTTCATTTTCTGCAGTACCACTTCATTGCTCTGACATACCAGTATGTTAGAAGTTTGTAAGACAAAACGATCATTCTATATTCATATATCTTTACCAAAACTGTGATACCGCACCGAAATTTTGTATCCAAAAAAATCATACCAATACCATACCAAAATTTCGGTATAGCTTAAATTCGATACGGTATCATACCGAAATTTCGGTATGGTACGGTATCATACCTTCTATACCATTCACACGGAGGGTTTTACCATGCATGTCTCATAACTCGTTAATTCGTTTTTTAATCAATTCAAACTCCTTAGGCCCCAATAAGTAGATCATTAATACCAAATTTTTCAAAATAAAAAGATTTTTTAACCTAAAATAATTTACATTTTTTAGCCAGTATCCTTAGTAAGGCAAAAAAGTTTACTTAACCACAAACTACAACTTTGTATACAAAATAATTATAACGAAGCGGCTATATTTAAAAAATTAGTGAAGATTAACAAAAAGTAATTGCTTTGCATCTTCACGCTTTCAAAATCCTGAAAAAAAAAACACACATTAAAAAGGCAAAAATTAAACGTTGCTTGAGTTACATAAGTGAAATATGGTGGGCCTAATCTTTAAAAACTTTCATACCATTACCGTACCGAAAATTTTTGGTACGGTATCATACCTTACCAAAAACTTCGGTATACCAAAATTTTGGATATTTTCGATACGATTCGATACGATAAGGACGGTATTTTGGTATTTCGGTATTTTTCCCCAGCCCTATGTATCTTTTATACCACTTTTTTACACCACACAAAATTGGCCTTTAACCTAAAAATTTCTCAAATATGGCCTGAATTCGAAATCAAACTCTTAATGGGGTTTGATTTCGAATTAACCCTATTTTCAATACCAGTCCGTTTGGTGGGGTGTATTAGGATTTAAAGTGTTTGGTTGGATGATTTATTAGTGGGATTTAGCTAATACCCCTTCAATACTATTAACTAAAGGAGTCTACTCCGCCCATTATTTAATCACATCCTTTTTGACAATTTATCCTTTTATATTTTATTTTTTTCTTTTTCTTCCTCTTTTAATTAATCATCTCCCTCCCTCCTCTCTCTCTCTCTCTCCTCATTCCTCTCCCATCCCCCCCCCCCCCCCCCCCCCCCTCCCCCCCCCCCCCCCCCCCCCCCTCTCTCTCTCTCTCTCTCTCTCTCTCTCTCTCTCTCTCTCTCTCTCTCTCTCTCTCTCTCTCTGAAGCTGATTAGGAACAGTGCTCAATCCGTGTCATCCGCGACTTCACATCAATATGTGGTTATGATTGCGATTCCGCACAAAATGAGGGTATATTTGTAATCGAATTACACAAACCGTAGTATTATCTAAACTCATATACCAAACATATCAGACACCATTATTTAAACTCAACTAAAGCTAATACCGTCTGAACCAATCTCCATACCAAACGAACAAGCCTTAGAGTTTGAGTATTAAATCAAGGGCTCATTGGTAAGTTCCCAGCCTTGGAATATTAAATCAAGACTTCCCAATTTTAATGGATGAAAAACGTTCTAGTATTATTTGCAAAATGGTCCAAGTTTAATAGTTTATATTGCAGCTCAAACGTAGTAATGCAAAGTGAGTACAATACAGAGCCCGATAGCGGGAAATCACAAAGAAAGAAAGCATGTTATTACAGATAAATTTCTTGGAAAGAAAAACAGATAACTAAATTACACCTGAAAGTATGGAAGTTTCTACATACATATTGGTGTTTGTATGACGTCACGTGTAGTTTAAGCAGCATATGATCTTTTGAGGCATTTTTAATTAAATAAACAAAAAAATAATAAGCACTAAAAAAATAAACTGAAATCGAAAAGTATTAACAAAATAACAAATTTCGTCGTCTAGGAGTACGAGTTACTAACTCGTATTCCTAGAAAACGAATTAAATTGGCCCGCTGACCAGCTGACCGTGACATGGCCGTAATTCGTCGGCCGGAATACGAGTTAGTAACTCGTACTCCCAGACGACGAGTTACTCGCTGAGCACGCTGACCGTCTGACGTGGCAAAATAAATCGTAGACTCAGAATACGAGATACTAACTCGTATTCTGATAATACGAGTTAAGTTAGAGGCCGACCAACCTGCATGATCATGCATCGTGCCATGCAGCGTGTCGGCAATAATTCGAGTAACTCGTCATCTGAGAATACGAGTTACTTGAATTATGCCAATAATGGTATTAACTCGTACTTCCATGTGACGATTTACTTCCATTTGCAATACCTCGTATCCTCAGTTTACGAATTAATATTCTATCGATCATTTCTAACATGACAGAAATAATGGTGTCAAATCGCGTACAAGTCATAGTATATTTCGGAGGCGAAATAATCCAATCCTCCGATTCCACCATCAAATATAGTATCCGCCCTATTGGGTATAGGCGAATTCGTCGCAACACCAATTTTTCCGAGTTTATATCGTTATTATTTGAAATTACGGGTGCTGATAGCAGTCGTTGTTCGTTGACTGTCTCTGCCAAAAATGAATACTTCCAATATTCCCGCCAATTTTATCAGCTACTCCAAATCTCAACGACAACGACTTACAATTTTTCATACATCCCCGATTCGGAGAACGACTGTCTTGAAGTTTTTGTTGAGGCGGTTGAAAATTCGAACTTCTCGCAATTTCGACGAGCGGTGCGAGCGTTTGAAGTTGGTTCTTCCAGTTATACATGTCCGGATTTTCCCGACATTGTCTCAGTTACGGCAGGGTTCGGCAATATTTCTCTGGAGATGCCGACGCTTGGTGTTCCATTCAATGTGCCAGCATCCGTGTCAGAACCCGTGCCAGACTTCAAGCTTGAACCCGAGGAAGACATTGATGTTAGTGATTAGGAAGCAGCCGATGAGGTCCACTGATCGAGTTACCCGATCCCAACGACGACGACGACGAGAACAACGACGAGGATGCCCCAGATGATACAACTCCGCTGGAAAAGAGCTATGGAAAATGTCTACGGTACGTGGGAGGAGTCTGTTACCAAACTCCCAACATTTATGAAGGCATTGCAGCATTACAATCAAGGGACAATCGTGAGGTGGCTGAATCTGCAGACAGAGAGACCTGGACACTTCGTGCTCGGGTATGTCTTTTGGGCTTTTAAGCCGAGCATCGATGGTTTCAAGCATTGTCGAAAGGTTGTTTGTGTCGATGGTACGCATTTATACTCCAAATTTAGACACAAACTACTGATTGCTACGTCGCTGGACACCAACCAAAACGTCTTTCCTCTGTCGTTTGCCATTGTCACGGAAGAAAGTACACACTCATGCACTTGGTTCCTTACTAATTTGAACACATTTGTTCTAGAGAATCAATCGGTTTGCCTTATTTCGGATCGCCACAAAGGTATTTAATATTATTTAATAAAATCAGTGACTCCTTATGGCGTATATGGTGTGTACAGGTCTTACGGGAGCAGTAGAAGCCACTGAATTCTTTCGTCCACCAAATGGAGTGCACCGCTTCTGTCTTCGTCATGTAAAGTCAAACTTCTACAAAAAATTCAAGGATCAACAATTGAAGGATCTATGTCATAGAGCCGGTAATGCGCCAACATTGGATAAACGAGCGAAGCCTTGGTTAGAAAACGTAGGGGTCGAGAAATGGACGCTCGCACACGACGGCGGTTATCGATGTTGTGTCATAACGACTAATATTTCAGAAGGCCTCAACGGGGTATTAAAAGGTGCTCGAATGCTACCCGCAAGAGCGATCATCGATTTCACTTTTCATAGGTAAGCTCTAATCATGTGGTCTGTTTTTTATTCTAATTTTGTTATGACTTTTTGTTTTATTTCTTAAAATTCATAGGTGCGTACAGTATTTTCGTGATCGCTTTCAAGAAGCATCGTCCCTAACGGCGAATAACGAAACGGATTGGTCACGTTATGCAACGAGAATGTTTCAAAGCTGGACGGCAGAATCTTGGGATCACGTTGTGTACCTTTTTTATGTCCGACAACATACAGCAGAAGTCATAACATCTGGAATTCATCAGCGCACATATGTCGTAAGGATCAACGATCGAACATGCACGTGTGGAAATTGGAGCAGGTATAACATCCCATGTTCTCACGCACAAGCAGTTTGTCGTCAATGGCAAATTCACTCCGGTAGTCTAGTGGCGCAGTATTACAGTAAGCATGAGTATTTGAAGACATATGAAGGTACCTTTTAAAATAATATACAATGTTGTTTTCACCGTTTTGGTATTATATATCCAACGTGGGTTCAAAATTGGTTTCTTAATAGTAAATAAAATAATAATAATAATAATAATAATAATAATAATAATATAATAATAATACAGAGAGCAATATAATTAATGTGATGATAATAAATAGATATAATAATTATATTAAGTAATAATAATAATACTGAGTAGATATAATAATGATAACTAATAAAAAATAAATAGAATAATATTGATTTCTCAATAATAAAATGATAATAATAATAATATCCATCCTAATAATAATAAAGGTTATAATAATAATAACATTAACTATAATAATAATAATAAATATAATAATCATCATCATAATAACTGTAATAATATTAATAATAACAACGAATATAATAATAATAATAGTTACAATAATAATAACATCAATCTCCACGACGATAATAACAATAAATATATAATAATCATCATAATAAATATAATAAGAATACACAAGCGGAATATAATAATAATAGTCACTGCAATAATATTAACAAAAACAGTAATAATAATAATAATCATCATCATAATCTATCTGCCATGATGCGCTAAATGGCCGCCGGTCCCACAACGAGGTGGCCTACGAACTCTATTTCCTCGAGGGTTGCCTTGCTCCGCATCATAAACGCCTAATATGTGATAACTAAATTTTAATTTTCGAAAATAATTTAAGGGCTTTAAATGCCAAATTGAAGGAATATACCTGATGATCCATATACTCTGGCTATGAGCTGTGCTGGGCTGCAGACGATCCCGAAAAGGGTGACAAGTCGTCAAAGCATGACGGGTTCACAGCTTCGTGCACTTGTGATGTTCCGGCCTCATGCATGTGAGATGTTCCGGCCCCATGCATGTGACATGTTCCGGCCCCATGCATGTGAGATGATCCGGCCCCATGTACGTGAGATGGTCCGGCCTCACTCCCTCGTCGAACTCGGCGACGCGGTCATCCATCTGCTCCAGTAAGCGGATGGTCTCGTCATGCTCGCCGGTCCTCGCGTAACGAAGGCTCTCGTGAACCCCGCGTTCCTATAAATGAAAGAGTAAATTATATTATTTGGGCTACTAAACAAATAACATTAATGCCAGAATTTAAACCGATGGTCTCCATAAACAGCGAATCCCCCATCTGGAAGCCCTGTGACATCTGTATCTCGTGTGGAGATATGTAGCGGCGAGTGGTCCGATGGAACCACTCGTAATATCCATCCTCCACCGAATTGAAGCTAGTCGCAGGAGGACCATCCACGTTCTCTCGAGCCTCCCACAGCCCAATCCAGACTGCGTGATGCGATCTCCAATCCATCCCCGAGCGCTGTCGACGCTCGTACGTATGAAGATTGTTGTCTCGATACGGCGGTATAATTGGAATTGGATAATTCCAAATTGCCGAAGCACCCGTTCGGAGTAATGAAACTCCACGATATTGAAGAATATCAGTGGACACCTGAATCGACAAGCCGTAGGTAAGCACTCTTCAGGAAGAGCGGTAATCTCCGGGAGCATCATGTTGTACGGAGTCCATGCAAATTGATGCGGCTGCAGGCAATCAATGCACTCGCGGATGGTGCGTACATTCGAATTCGTCGACGTGGTAAAATCAAAGAATGTGTGCCACCTGTCAAATATTTACACAACACTTATAAATGTAAGAATGAAAACAAATTCGCAACTTTCGCAAGAACGACCATACCTCGCAGCATGTGGTGGGGCCAGTAAGACTATCTCGTCGACTATTCGGGGCTCCATCGTGATACGATAATCAGCCCGTACTGGCTGAAATGGCAAAATCCTCACATATGACCATGCCTAAAAAAATCCCTTGTGATAAATAAATGTTTAAAATAACTATAAATTTTATCAGCAGGCTATATAATTACCTGCAACAGCCGTAGGGGTCCGCCTATATTTAGCTTTTTCGGCTGGCATGCCGAACACAGCTCTCTGTATAGGAATGACAGCACCGCGCTACCCCAGCTAAACGTGTTCACCTCCTCAATATCCTCCAACAGCTGAAGGTAACTCAATGATACGGTGCTGGCGCTACAATCGGGGAACATCACGGCACCGAAGAGAAGCATCGCATAACCCCGTGCTGACCACTCGACCTCTTCTTCGTCAATATCATCCGAAATCGGATGGGCCAACAACCAACCCGCTAATGACTTCATCGATAGCGATTACCCCTTAATTTTATCAGCAGGCGGTCTAAAACCTAGCAACCGTTCGCATTCGTCCATCCACTGTGTGACGGTCCTCGAATGGATCACACCGGAGACACAACTACCATCTACAGGCAACCCCCACAAGATACCTACGTCCTGTAAGGTAACAGTCGCCTCCCCAACAAAAAAATGAAACGTATGGGTCTCCTTCATCCAACGCTCTACCAAAGCTGTAATCAAGTGAGGGTCAACCCTCTGCGACATACAGCTGTAGACGCTGTATAGACCCATATCGTTCAACTTTCCTAATAAGCGACCATGTAAGATATTCGGTGCTTCTCTAGTACCCCACACTACATTTTCTAACGACCTACACCTAATAGTACTATCTATCGCACTCTGATCTAATAATAAGTCCCTACTACGGTGGTTTGACTGCATCGTCAACACCGAACTATCAATAGGCACGTAACAAGCATCCAAATCCGTTCTACATTCAAGAAAATGAAACCAAACAAATCAACAAAAGAATTAGCATACGATAATGAATATATTAGTGCAAAAAACATTAATTCCGTATTGTCATGCGTCGCTCACCTGACGTAAATCGGCGTAGCACGTCGTCAAGGCGGCGGCGGGTCACAGCGGGGCATCCGGTCACGGCTGGGCGGCGGTGTAGCGGCTCACGGAGGGCCTGCGAAGCTCCGGCTCACGGCGGGGTGACGGCGGAGGCGGCGGCGGGTCACGGCTGGGCGGCGTAGTACGTCGTCGAGGCGGCGGCGGGTCGCAGCGGGGCGTCGCGTCACGGGTAGGCGGCGGTGCAGCGGCTCACGGAGGGCCTGCGAAGCGCCGTCTCACGGCGGGGCGACGGTGGAGGCGGCGGCAGACAGTCAAATCGGGGCAAGGGGCGGAGGTTCTCGCGCGGGTAAGCTAGGCGGGGCGGCGGTTCGTCTTCTTCGTGGGTTGGGCGGCCGCGTGCAGGCAGGGGCGGCGGTTTTCGTCTTCGTCGTCGAGGTTCGTCACTTCGCGAGATGACGAGTTACTCCACGTCATAATTCCGCCAGATTGGATAAATAACTCGTCATCCTAGATGACGAGTTACATAACTCGTACTCCCAGGGTACGAAAATACCTATTTTATTAATTCTTTCAATTTCTCGTTTATTTTGTTAATGCTTAATTTTTTTTTTGTTTATTTAATTAAAAATACCTCTTTTGACCAAAAACCACACATTTAATTAATCTCATGATTATATTTTTTGGGGTTCAAGCAATTAAATTCACTCAATGTCCACTTTATCCCTCGCCGTGCCGTCCCAGCAACTCATGCTTCAATTTCATTTATTATTTACTTGAAGAAATAACAAAACGCATCTATATAATATAAAACAAAATCGAAATACAAATGAATGAAAGAATAATTTATACATGTAATCGATAGCTAGAACAAAAATACCATCTGAATTTATAAGTCGTCCAAATAATAGAGTCGAATAATCTCTCACACTAACCCTTTTTCAAAGATGGTGCAGAGGATTTGGGCCCGATGGGACTAAACGCTTCTCTACGCCATACCGTGGGTCGATTTCACGGCGAAGATCGAATCCACTTTTCAGTGTTTTTCGATGCTTTAAGGATTAAAACGAGGCCATGTCGATAATCTTCGTAGTGTTGCTAAGGTTGTTGAAAATATGCAGCTCGTGATTGAGCAGTAGCAAGAGAAGAATCGAAAGAAATGGAAAGAATAAATGAAGGGTTTTCGTCATGGTATAATGGAGGAATTTCTTGATGAAGGTGAAGCATGGAGGAAATGAATATGGAGATGTGTATCCTAAGGCTGCATTATCTAGTAAGTAGACCTAAATATATTAAAAATAAATTAATTTGATGGTTGCTTCCATACGAGACTTGTTTTGGCCTATAAGTTTTGAATTTTAATCTTTCATCATTAGAGAAAGGAGGTGAAGGGTGGGTACGAAGGGTGGTTAGTATCGATGCTTGATTTAAGGAATCAAGTCTCACAACAATATTTTTATTCAGTCTGAGGAAGAAGTCACATAGGGTTTTGTAAGAAATTTCTAACACCAATCTGTTTATTCAATGTTACCAGATGAAACCCTAATTCTCTAGGTTGTTTCCAAACGATTTTCCACCATTTAAATTCGGCTAGTAATTTCAAACATATCAAAATCAAACTCGGTAAAAGGAGAAAAAAACACTGCATGCCATGCTACTTCCATCGTATAAACAACATTATGGAACTAAACGGATAGGTTTTAAACATGCGTCCTTCCAACCAGAATTGAAAAAAAAAGAAAGTCATAGATCAGCAAAAACAAATAAAGTACGCAATAAAAAATCACTACTTTGTCGGAATCGAACCAAACCCTCAACATAGATCCCCGTCCAACGTTTGGGATACATTCTACCTGCGCATACGATGACTCTTATTATTACCATTATTACCTTTTTCAGGATCGTAAACCGCCAATCGAACTCCCAAGACTAAACAAATACTTACCATTCCACATTCCATACACACGAAACCATAACCTATGATCAAATATTGGGCCCTCGACAAAAAAAGGGATGGTAGCTAATTTAGTCCCAAGATTCATTCACGCCGTACTCTTTCAGAACCCAAACATCCATATCGCCATTTCCTTTAGTGCAAAAGGCAGCAATGCAACCTTTTAACTGTTGGTTCCAGTGTTGGCGTCCGGCGGTGGCGCTCGTAAAACTCGGACGGAGTTTCGGCTTTTTAGGCGAGGTCGAGGCACGTACGTCGTACGCTTTCCGTAAGACGTTATTGCCCCGTATTTCAGTGCCTCGGGTTGTCGCAATACGTCCCGAAGATACGACTTCAGGAATTTCGAAACGTTGCACACCGTAACGAAATTATCGGGCGAATCTACTAAAGACTCGAGCCTTTCTTGCTTTACTACTAAGAAGGGAGATGTTGTCAACTTATTCTAAAATGCTGGGAGTGATTTGAATAAATTTCTATTCTGCCAGGGACCTATCTATACTGTCTGAAAAGCTGTAGGGGTCAATTCGCGAAAAGTTATAACTTTTCAGGTTGACCTCCTTCGACTGGGCCGAGTTGTAAATAGACACAACTATTGGCTAGGGGTCAATCTGAGAATAGTCGCAACTCTTGAACTGATACCAAATACCCCTTCAAACAGCCACATCAGCACGCCAAGTCAGCGCCACGTCAGTCAACGTGTCAGGGACACGTCATCAAGCCGCCGTCATCATTTTTTTAAATTTTTTTATTTTTTATTTATTTTTTTATTTTATCTGGGCTGGCTTTACTAATTAATTTCTCATTCACCTGATATCGGTTTTGAGCAAATTAATATTCGCTAGATTCGTCTCGAAATGTAGATTCATAATCTTTCAACGATTTCTCGTTTCGATGACCGAGGTCTTCTCGATTAATAAAATCGTTTCAGCTCTTCTCTTAGTGGGCCAATTACCCACACTTGGGCCCAAGGCCCATTGGGCTCAAAACCCAACAATCCCCCACATGAATGGAAACTAATGTAAATGCAATGCATGCTGACTCTTGCAAGAAAGTCCCGACGACCCATCACTGCATCGATATAGGTAGCCTGTGGCTTTGAACCTTCCCTAGTGAAATACTATCGGATTACTCGCTGCTCAGTGAACGTGATGTCTTGAACTGGCGGAAACCAAGACAACAGTACAGTGATGAATCTGATCTCTTTTCGGTTCTCACGTTGTGTCCGTTTCGGCCATGGACCATATCTCCGATTCATAAGTGTTTTTCATTGAAGCGGCCCCACTTCACACTTATATAGGTGACCGACTATTAGGACTTAATCCTGGAGTAGCCCGAAATACTCCACCACTTTGGTATAGTCATCATTAAAGCATAAGTGCTTACCCTAACCACACGTCATCGGAAAATTACTTGGGCAGGTGTCGAGAATGGACTTTATTAGTTTCCAAATATACTACTGTACTAATCACAGCTTAGTTGTCTCATTGAACCAAGTTCGTGGGATCTCCACTCATCGAGGTTGAGTTACCACTATTTTTGTTCTTTGTTGTGTGGATTTTTAGTCCCATTTCCCTTACTGCGTTTTCTAACTGATCTTTAGCTATGCCTTTTGTCAGCGAATCGGCAATATTTTCCTTTGACTTTACATAGTCGGTGGAAATTATTCCGCTAGAGATAAGCTATCTTACGCTGTTATGCATCCGGCGAATGTGCCGAGACTTACCGTTATACATACAACTCTGTGCCCTGTCGATAGCCGCCATACTATCGCAGTGAATCATAATTGGTGGCACAGGTTTATTCCAACACGGAATATCCTCCAGAATTTCGAAGCCATTCTGCTTCTTCACCGGCTTATATAGTGCGATGAACTCCGACTCCATCGTGGATCGAGCTATGCACGTTTCTTTGGAGGACTCCCAAGAAACTGCTCCTCCACCGATGGTAAATATATAACAACTCGTGGATTTGGAGTCTTTACTATCAGATATCCAATTAGCATCGCAATACCCTTCTAGTAACCCGAGATATCTCGAGTGTAGTATGCCGTGATTAATAGTGTGCTTCAAATATCTAAGCATTCTTCTTAGTGCTACCGAATGGCTACTACCCTAATTACTCGTAAACCTACTTAGTTTACTAATTGAGTACGCTATGTCAGGTCGAGTGCAGTTAGACAGATACATCAGACTGCCAATCACCCGAGCATATTCGAGTTGCGATACGGCTCTCCTCTATTTTTGGCTAAGTGTACATTAGTGTCCACAGGTGTCTTAGCTGGAGGATCATCGAAGGCGTTAAATCTCTTTAACACGCTCTCAACATAGTGAGATTGTGTAATCACAATTCCTTCGGACGTCTTAGAGACATTTATTACCAAAATGACGCACCCAAATCCATATCCTTCATACTGAATGGTTTTTCAGCATATTCTTTGTATTCACGATTATTTTGTGACTGTTTCCCATGATTAACATGTCGTCTACGTAAAGACATACAATCACAAACTAATCGGGTGTGCTTTTATATACACATTTATCACATTCATTAATCTTAAACCCATTCGACAACATCGTCATGTCGAACTTCTCGTGCCACTGTTTCGACGTAAGCCCGTAAAGCGACTTCACGAGTCGGCACACTTTATTTTCCTGCCCGGGTACAATAACCCTTCGGGCTATCTCATATATATTTCTTCCTCGAGTTCCCATTTAGGAAGGCCGTTTTGACGTCCATCTGGTGTATCTCGAGGTCATACAACGCTGCTATAGCGATCAAGACACGTATGGATGTAATCCTTATCACGGGTGAGTAGGTATCGAAGAAATAGTGCCCCTCCTTTTGGTTAAACCCTTTAGCAACCAAACGAGCTTTATATTTTTCGATTGATCCATCGGTCTTAAGCTTCCTTTTAAGGACCCATTTGCATCCTAAAGGCTTGCACCGCTTTGGGAGATCTACCAGTTCCCACGTGTGGTTTTGCATAATGGACTCAATCTCGCTGTTAACAGCTTCTTTCCAGAACGGAGCTTCTGGACTAGACAATACCTCTTGCAAAGTCCTTGGTTCATCATCTAACATATATGTTAGGAAATCAAGCCCGAATCATTTGGCCGTTCTCTTACGTTTGCTTTGTCGTGGTTCCTCGTTTTCTTGAGGTGAACTCTCCACGGCATCGTAAGTTCGCTTAGTATAGCTTATTTCTTTCTTTATTTGGAAAAATATTCTCGAAGAATACTGGATACCTTGATTCAAATAGCATCCCTGTGTTCATTTCAGGGTTTTCTGATTTGTGTACTAAAAATCTATATGCACTACTGCTATTAGCATATCCGATGAAAATGCAATCAACAGTCTTGGGTCCTATCTTAACCTGTTTAGGTTTAGGTATTTCGACCTTTGCTAGGCACCCCCGCACTTTCAGGTAATTGTAGGACGGAGCCCTACCTTTCCATAGTTCGTATGGAGTCATTTCTTTCTTTTTGTGTGGCACGATATTCACAATGCGATTTGCCGAGAGGATTGCTTCCCCCCACAAGTTCTGAGGTTGCCCAGAACTGATCAACATACCATTCATCATCTCTTTAAGAGACCTACTTTTGCATTCAGCAACGCCGCTTGACTGAGGTGAATAAAGCGCGATTGTTTGATGAATAATGCCGTGCTCTTGGCAAAATTCTTCGAATGGCGCCACATATTCTCCTCCTCTATCACTTTGAATTATTTTTATTCGTGAGTTTAGTTGATTCTCAACTTCACTCTTATATCTTTTGAAGGCATCAAGAGCCTCGTCCTTGCCACTTAACAAATATACGTAGCAAAATCTCGTGCAATCATCAATAAAAGTAATAAAGTACTTTTTTCCACCTCTAGTCTGCACGAGCTTCAGATCACATATATCTGTATGGATTAGTTCTAGAGGCGCACTACTTCTCTCAACAGAGAAGAACGGTGCCTTGGCCATTTTTGCCTCGACACAGACTTCACATTTTTGTCGTGAGTCGACTACCATTTGTGGAAGCAGGTTTAAACTTATTAACTTTTTTATTTTATTTAAACCCACGTGTCCTAATCTATGATGCCATAAATTGGAGCACTCGACCAAGTAAGATGAACTTTCTTTATTATTATCAGCAAGCTCAATCTCGCGTATTACAAGCATTACATTCATCTTAAAGAGCCCCTACTCGAGGTAGCCTTTCCTACGAAATGACCGTTTTTGGTCAGTACATACTCTCAAACACCTGTCTAAATCCGGCTTTGCTCAACAGGGAGCCGGACACCAAGTTCTTGCGGATGTCTGGCACATGCAGCACATCCACAAGAGTGAGTTCCTTGCCCGAGGTCGTCTTTAGTACTACCCTCCCTAATCCGACGATGTCAGAGGTGGCTGCCTTGCCCATAAACAGCTTCCTGCCTGAGATAGGGATGTAGGTTGAAAACATCTCCTTATCAGAGCAGATGTGGCGAGTCGCTCCAGAGTCGATATACCACGACCTACGATTGTCCACCACGTTGGCCTCGTATACAACGGCGGCTAGGTCCATCTCTGTCAGATCTGTCCCCTGTTTTGCCTCGGTCAGGTGAGCCTGGCTCTTTTTGCTCTTTTTCTTCAGCCGACGGTCCTTGGCCATATGCCCAGGTTTGTCGCAATTGTAGCAGTTGCCCCTTATTTTGTTGGGCTTCTGCTGCGCGTATTAGGCCTCTTGCGCTTGCCGGTGCTCGATTCGGGTTCGCACGTACCCCACGCTGCCCCTTTTCTTCGATTACCTTCTTCAATTCGAAGCCTCACAATCAGGTCCTCAAGCCTCATTTCCTTACGCTTGTGCTTGAGGTAGTTATTGAAGTCCTTCCACAGAGGCGACAGCTTCTCTATTATAGCAGCTACTTGGAAGATTCGCTGATCTGCATATTCTCCGCGTGTATATCATGGATTATCAGTTGCAGATCACGGACCTAGTCCAACACTGGTTTGGAGTCGGTCATTTTATATTCCAAGAATCTGCCGAGTATGAACTTTTTAGTCCAGCATCGTCGGTCTTGTATTTCTTATATAACGAGTACCACAACTCTTTAGCAGTCTTGGCTACTGCGTAGACGTTGTATAGGGAGTCGTCTAGGGCGTTCAAAATGTAGTTACGACACATGAAATCGTTATGATTCCATGCGTCCAACGCCGCCTGTTGTTGTGCGTCCTCTTCGGGTACGGCGTCATCAGCAGCGTCATTGGCGTTCACCTGGGGCGGGAGCTCTTTCAGAAAGCGCACCAGGTTCAGTGTCGTCAGATAAAAACAGCATCTTTTGTTGCCATCTCTTGAAATCGGCCCCGTTGAATTTCGCCGGCCTTTCGGCGTGGCTATTTCCCGTCAGCGGTACGGCTGTAGGAATAGTCGCTATTGTCGCCATCGATCAGATAGAATAAAGTCTTACGATTGTTGGTTCCAGTGTTGGCGTCCGGTCCGTGGCACTCGTAAAACTCAGACGGAGTTTCGGCTTTTTAGGCGAAGTCGAGGCACGTAAGTCGTACGCTTTCCATAAGAAGTTATTGCCCCGTATTTCAGTGACTCGAGTTGTAGCAATACGTCCCGAAGGTACAAAGGACTTCAGGAATTTCGAAACGCCGCACACCGTAACAAAATTATCGGGCGAATCTACTGAAGACTCGAGCCTTTCTTGCTTTACTACTAAGAATGGAGATGCTGTCAACTTATTCTAAAATGCTGGGAGTGAATTGAATAAATTTCTATTCTGCCAGGGGACCTATTTACACTGTCTGAAAAGCTGCAGGGGTCAATTCGCGAAAAGTTATAACATTTCAGGTTGACCTCCTTTGACTGGGCCGAATTGTAAATAGACACAACTATTGGCTAGGGGTCAATCTGAGAATAGTCACAACTCTTGGACTGACACCCAATACCCAATATTTGCTAGGATGTTTCATAATTTTAAAGACTTTCACCTTTTGTATATTTTTATTTATTTTTATTTTATATAAGGATGCTTCAATTATTAACAAAGGACGTCCAATGCAAGTATTAAATATAAAACTCATTTATGCTTTCAAACGCATCTATGCAATATCAATTTTGTCTCCATAAAATTACAATAAAGCTATTTGTTGGTATAATAATAGTGATAACAATTTGTATAATAGCGCAACAATCGGTATACTGTTCAATCATAATATCGTTATTTATTGATATAATACTATTGTGATTGGCTGGTATAATAACGATTTTTGTTGGTACAATCCATGCGAAATTTGTCAGCTTTTTCGAACATATAAAGCAAGGTTATTTTGGTCATTTACTGCAAAAAAGGTCCTGAATAGGAGTACTCAAAGATCAGTAATAAATAGGATTAAGTAATTCGATGTGTATTTAAGAGGAAGTTTAAAATCTAAAGGGTAATGAAAGGTAATTTCCCCATAGGGTGGTGGTTCAAACAACCGGGTGACACCGGAAGTTTATGATCTATTAAGCCACCGTTGTTAAACATAGTATTGGTGGACGGTTGAGTCCAGTGATACAGTAGTCAGTACTCTAAGTAATAGGTCACTCTTTTAATTCACGATTACACATTATTTTCATGACGGGTACAATGTATTATATAAGGGATTCCGTGAGTCATGGGAGACCTTTGAGAGAGAATAATATAAATAGTGTTATCTAAGATATCAGTTACAAAAGTAGTTAACTTCTACCACTATTACAAACTAGTTAACATGTTAATAAAAAAATTGTTTTAGTGAATTTTCTTAGAAAAAGTAAAATACTATTTTACTAATATTAAATAATATGTTGGGAAATCGGCCGCCCAAGACTCAGTAACTCACTCTTCTATCAAGTGTGAGTGTGAATCGATCCCAGAACTTTGATCTTGAATGAGATCGACTCGAAAAATCGGCTGAAAATGAAAACCTGAAAACAACATTTTTAACGTGGTTTTGTCTCGACTTTCGACCTACTCCACGGACCAGCCAAAGCTTTTTATTCCAAACCCTAAATTAGGATTTCTATCTCTGTAAGCAAATACTAATAATAGACTCAAACTCAATATTAACTTTTTATATCGTAATCATCTCCAAATTCTAAGGGAACGAAACACCGCCGGTCGTGGGCACATTGCCACCATCATCACCGGCAATCAAAGACATTGATTCTTCATCAAAGGTCTCAACCAAATCAAAATTAATATCCGGCAAGGGAACATTCTTGACTGACCCATCATCGATCCCTGAAAAGAAATCATCATCTAACGAATCCAAATTGCATCCCATTAAGATAGAATCGATTGAACTATCCAAGTCAAGCTCCTCTGCGATATGTAATTGCAAACCCTCCTCAACCCTAACTTCCTCAACGGGCTTTTCTAGACAAGAGTTGTTTTGATGTAAAACCGAAGAATCCATAGGAAGATCCAAGTCCAACCCATCTACTCTATGCAATAACAAATCCTTCTCAACCTTAATCTCCTCCACTGGCTTTTTACGAGTAGCAACACTCACTTTCTCACTACGAACTTCTCTTTTAATTTTTCGATTAGGGTTCTTCTCCTCACAAGCAGAAGCCTTAGCCCTAGCATCGAACTCCAAGCGCATGTTCTCATAAGCACTTAAAGCTTCTTCGAATGTGTCAAAGGTACCCAACCAAACGCGTTTGCGCTGAAACGGGTCGCGGATCTCGGCTGCGTACTTGCCCCATTGGCGCTGCCGAACTCCAGTGGACTTCCTCTTGTTCTTAGTAAACTTCCTTGGCTTTTTCGAGCCTTTGCCCAGGCTCTCGAGTTCGCAATGGAACGACACAATCTTTTCTTTAACGAGTATTTGTTCATCGTCGGACGAATCAGTGGCGTCTGGATCGCGGACGATGAGGCGTAAACTTCTCATTCTTTTAAGATCGAAATGGAAACAAGGGACCATGAATTCTCAAGAGCGAAAGGATTAACAATCAAATCAAGAAATAAAAAAAAAACGAAAATGGACTTCTTGACATGTTTATAAGTAGGGGATTTTGGGTAATTTGTGATATTTAATTTAAGATACTAACATAATAACTATGAATTGATGATTTGGCTATGAGGTATGAAATACATGACCAGGTTTGGTGATGATGATTCATTCATTAAAGAGCTATGCTTTCGTTCGCTAGTCGCCTTTAGGCGCGTGCTTTTCACGATTACTGTAGGCTTCGGAGAAGTGTTGGGCACGTAGTAAGATGGCGCGTGGTATATTCGACGACCTGACATTTGACAACGTTTAAGGTACTGGTGTTGGAATTTAGGTTATTGCCTCATATGGCCCAGGATTTACTGATTGGTCCGTCATACTCTGAAGCCACATGGCAGTTTTAGAAAAAAAAAAAAAGGTTGTTAATATTAATTTCCTAATGTGAGTAAAATTTAAAGGAAATCTCAAATTAGAGAGAAACACCCTAATGCCATATACTAATAAAGTGATTAATATTTCAGTCATCACTGGCTAACAATGTTACAAAATTTATATAATCACCATAGATTCTATGTAATGACTCTACTGCCGAAATATATTAGTTGAGAAATTAAAACAATCTTGAATGCAATATCTACCGATCCATCGTAGATATTTTTAACCTTCCTAGGAAAAAGTACCCTGGACTTGGTCATTGTTGTATATCCGAGCAGATTGTGCCCCAACACAGTCAAATAAATTAAAATCAGTAGAAATTTATGGGTGTCTAATGATTTATGACATTTCTATGAAATATGAAGATCGTGCCGTTATGACTACCAAAATTAGAATTTTCAAGCCAATTTTCCAATCCGCTTAACCTTGTGAATTATATTAGAACTTTTGTTTTTCCAATAAATTTTTAGGTAATCTCTCCTAGGGTGTTCAAATTAACCGAAAAATCGAAAAAAACCGAACCGAATTGTAAAAAACCGAACCGAACCAAACTAAAATGGTTCGGAATCAGATTAAGCATACGTAAAACCGAAAAAAACCGAAAAATCGAACTGAAATTATCATACTACATTAAATATAGAAAAATATCAAAAATAATTTGTTTTTCTCCAATAACGTAAACAAGAGTAAATATAATTTCATTGGTATACTTTTTTCATTTTTAGGTGAATGTTTTCCTCACAAATAAAATACTATTTTTCTCCTAAATATTTTATAGTATCTTTAGATGAATTTTTTATATTTTGGTTAGATTTTGTTCCATGTTCATATGTTTTTTTTCCGGACCTTTGAATTATTTGCTACATGTCACGTTCCATAAATCTTATTTGCTTTTTAATAAACATAAATTGTTTTATGTATTTCCAGTTCATAATATTTTTTTGTTGATATTAAATTCCTAACCGAGAATACCGAAAAAAACCGAACCGAATTATAAAAAACCGAACCGAACCAAATTAAAATGGTTCGGATATCGGATTAAGCATACATAAAACCGAAAACCGAACCGAAATTTGAAAAAACCGAACCGAACCGACCGATGAACACCCCTAATCTCTCCTTTAATGATCTTCATAAGAAAATGTAACTCGTAATTTTTGTTACAATTGATTTACCGTCGTGTACGGAATAATTATAAATTGTGACCATCATTTTATGTTCCATGGAAAAAGAACCATAAAACCATGATTTGCTTTAGATCTTTTGTCAATTAGTTTAATAAGAAATCCTTAATTAACATGATATCCTTAAATTTTGATATTTTTTACTTACTATTTGCTATTTGTTGATTTAATTATACATGACATGCTAGTTACTATAGAATTGGTGTTCAAACTGAGGTTAACATAGAAAATATATATTCATTCTAACGTTTTCTCGAAAGGAAAAGTTTATCTTCGAAATAGATTTTTACATTGAAGAATATAAAATGTAAAAAATAGAGGAAGATATAACGGAAAGTATTAGAAAAAGCCAAAATTAATTTACTTACATATTAAATAAGTAATTAAACTAAAGTTCTTACTATAATCATGCTTACTTTGATGATGTGTTAGTAAAAGGGCTAAATTTACCGAATGATTTTTTTATATGCGTAAAATAGTTAAAGTTATTAAATATTAATTAAAAGAATTAAAATTTTTTAGAAAATGGAATATAAAAGAGAATGAGTATTAGTTATTTTGTATATGCCTAAAATAATTGAAGTCATCAAAATTAATTAAAAAATTAAAGTGTTATAGACTTAAGAATAGAATATAAAAAAGAATAAAACAACGAATATAAAAGTTAAAAACACTAAAACTGTTCAATATAGAATTACATAAAATAAAATAAAAAGTAAAATAAATAGATTTCTTTGATTCAATCGAACACATGACACACCACACGTGTAGGATAATAGCGTCATCAACCACTACGCTACACATATGAGGAGAAGACTATCACGATAATTTATGTGATTCAAAGATATTATGCTATGTACAGACTAATAAACTTACTGAAAATTTTCGCGGGGGCGTGGCCACCGGGCAACAATGTCGCCCTGATTATATATAACTAGTCACAGCTGCACATCCCGGTGTGCAACCTACATATCAAAATTTAAAATTATATTATTATATAAAAGGTAATGCAGCAAAAACGATGAGCAAAAGCTCGTTCAATCCCATGTTCAATTTTTAGTATAATATATGGCAGTTTTAGTAATAAAACTTGACAGTTTCACGGTGGTTCTTATATGTAGTGTAGTGGGGAGTTATTGGTACACCACTGACAAATTTGCTAGAAATTTTGGTGTAATTGATACACCAAATTGCAGAAAATTGGCAGTTGTTAAATGGTCCTCACCATTAATAAATAGTATAGATATTAACTTATATGTTAAGTTTATGTGAACTTATATATTAAATTTTTTATATTATTTTTCAAGTGTATAAAAGATTTATTTTAAAGATAAATTGGAATAAAATTATAAAATCACGTGTAAAAGTGTAACTACGATGATTGGCGTACGGATCAATTTGAGACAATTACTTACTATGGCCAGCCTTCACAATTACTATTACATATGGGATGACATCCTCTATCTCACTTCGTGTCCCACTTTTTGTCCAATATCACAGATATTCGACGGGTGTTAAACATGCATTAAAAATTTTCTCTCTTTTTTTAATTGTTTAATAAATTTCTTATTACATATTCCACCAAATCATAAAATCATCATTATGTCAAGTTGTTAGAAACATATCTAAGTTTTCCTTCGTTTCGTTATGTCAAACTGATATCTGTATTTTCTTTCGATATTTTTCTTTCAGTCCCTTTTCAAGTTTGAAATTCATCTTAAATACCTCTAGAATTATTTATTCCTGTTCAATACCGAATTGAGAAATTTCTTTCAGTTCAGTACCTAAAATGGTATTTGCAATGTTGAAATACCGAAATAACCTTGCTTACATGTTCAAAAAAGCTGACTGATGATTATCGGATATATTACCAACAAAACTCGTTACTATGCCAATAAAATAGATATTATACCAGCAATTGTAGAAATTATATCATTTGTTTCCGTTATCATACAAATATATAAACATTATTATAATTTTATACCATATCATTTGGACATTATACCAACTGATATTGCTTATCCATTGTTAACACTAATTATAAAAATAAATAACGTTATTCTAGTTATTACCAATAAAGCTGGACATTTATACCAACTATTATCGTTACTATACCAATTGCTATCACATTTAGCAACAAATAACATTGTTATAATTTTATACAAACAAAAAGCGGACATTAGACCGACTGTTGTCGCTATTATACCAACAAAATTTAATATTATACCAACTGTTATCTTTATTGTACGATCAGTTGGTATAGTGTTAAATATTGTTGGTATAGTAATGCTAACAATTGTTGCGAAATGTACAACGAAACGAAATTGGAAATGACAGCGAGGATAAAACAGACACAATAATTTACATGGAAAGCCCCTTTCTGATCGGGGTAAAAATCACGTGCGATGTAGAAATTTTATTATGTGGGTAAACAGGGGTTATAACCTCTCAATCTATAAAGGAAAAAACACTCACTATCTCTCTTTATAGTCAGAACAAATACCGAACAAACCCTCTATATTTTTTTCTCCTCTTTGCTTTCTTTCTTTCTTTCTCTCTCTTGCTTTGACTCTTTGGTGTGTTTTCCAATGCTTCTAAAGATGCTTTTATATAGGCAAAACCTATCGCTAATAGCATTATACTATTAATATTATTGATAATGGAGTAGGTTAAGTGGTGGAGTGGCTGGAGTGAACTCACCCACTCTCCCCACAACGACTGGTATAATATTCAATTTTATTGATATAATAGCGACAACAATTGGTATAATGTACAGTTTTATTTGTATAAACTTAGATATAATTAGCAAAAGTTGGTACTATAATCACACTAATATGGTATGGTGTCCAATGTTACAGATAATGTTAATGTCCAATTTTATGGATAATTATATTTTCATTCATTTTGGGTATTAACACATAATTTGTCAAAAATGAATATGGAGCTGGAAGTAATAATTCGAGAAGTAGCGAACGTTAACTTCACAACGTACAGAAATGGAACTGCCCCTCGATATTGGTTTTTAACATGATTGATTTGTTTTTATTCTTATAAAGAATTAGCGGAGACAAAATTGATATGGCCCCAAGATGGAATAAAGTAAGAAACAGTTGTGTGGCTTGTTTGGAAATCCATTTCAAATGGGCTTTTGGATTCAAAAGTCCATTTACAGATTTTTCTAATGTTTGGTAATTAATCTCAAATGCACTTTTTGATAAGTAACTTATTCAAAAGTCCATTACGGAGAAGTGCAAAAATATGACTTTTGAGAACACATTGACACATGATTTCAGATGGGCTTTAAAATATGAATTTCACCAAACAAAACAAAAACTCCAAAATTTTTAAAAGCCATTTCATAGAAAGTCCATTTTTAGAAGAACTTTTTTGTCTGGGAAGTGTTTCCAAACACCCTAGTCCATTTTTCTTTCTTTCTTTCTTTCTTTTTTTTTAATCATTCTCTCACTTCACGCAACACACTCCGAAGTCCGAATACATAACCAATCATTGATTTTCACCCATAAAATAGGCCGATTGGCATTCTTGTCCTCCGCACCATAACACGACAAATGTGAAATGTGAAACTACTATAATAGACTTAAATAAAATTGAACAATCGTCAACTCTATAAAAGATAGGCCCGAGTCTTTAAGGAAAAGAAAGATCTACAACACAATATGAAAATAGGACTTGTAATCTATTTTCGCATGCAGCTTCACCGAGCATACGTCACCATGCATCGCTCATAGTGACGTCAGGTTGACTACGTCATCAGATACACGTACGCACTCTTACCAAACCATCAAAGTCCATTTCTTTTTTTACTTCTTTTGGTCGTCAGGCAATAGACCTCTGGTCAACCTTTAACTACCATCATAAAATGGCCAAGCCACAGATGTCATCGTTCACAATAATATCTCGTTAAAAAAAAAAAAAAGCCGCCGAAGAAGAAGAAGAGTAGACTGTAAGGAAATGGACAAGAGAAAACGAGATTCTTACGAAGAAGCCAACAAAAAGAGATCGAAAGGAAACGACGTTAATAAAGAGTTGCCTTGCGACGAAGAAGTTGAACGAGTTTTTCTCTTCCTTAAAGAGAGCGCGAATGGCCTTCAACTACTTTCGCGATCGATCGTAATGAAGTTAAAGACGGATATGAAGATGGAGACAGAGTACCCCAAGAGGACATTATTATTAGTAAGGATAAACGCTCGGAAATTAACGGTTATTTGGATCTCAATTCCGACCCGCCCAATGATTAGTAGCGATTTTGGATAGTTTTCGGCTATAAGAGTGATGGATATTTACTAACTCCTCAGTTTGATGTCATTACTTTACAGTTCGTCCTCAAAAGTCATTAGTAGAGTGTTGTATATTTACTAACACCTTAGTGTGATGTCATTACTTTGCAGTTCATCCTCAAAAGTCATTCGTAGGAGTTTGTTAGTTCTAATGTTTACCGGTCAATCTGAAACGGGTTCTTGAACCGCGAATTATATAACCTAACGATCCGCGAAAAATAATTTTATTCCAACGGCTCGAAGACGGGGGAGATCTGTTAGAGTGAATCCGATGATGAAAACGAAAATTGAAATTTAAAGACTTTCTATTAATCATGAAACGAAAACGACGACTAGACAGACTAATGAAATTCCTAACAGTCAAACGGAGAGTTGGATAGAAGTCTAGCCCTCTCCTCAAACCCGATGATGCCTTCTATGGAATCTGAAATACCTACTAGTTATTTAGTAAATACTTCTTTGTGAAAATATATCAAATCATATTATATTTTGAATACTTTTTATTACGAATTGAGTTATTTAAAACTAAATTAATTTAAGGACAAATTTGTAAATTAAATGAAATATTAACTGAAATTATAATTATACAGCAATCTAATTAACAGATCAATTTGACATTTTCTAAACATCGTAGGGTGTTTATAAAAGAGCCATTAATAGTTGTATACATAACGAATTTGACCCACAAATTTGAAGTTATTAAGTCATTAATTAATAGTTCTAATAAATCTCAACCATGCATATCGAATTTAGTTTCTATTATAAATTACTAATTAATAAAAACTTAACTAAATAATATCTATCTAATCTAAATACCCAAAAGAATAAGAAAGTTGTCAAACACTCCTCGATCAGAAAAAATTTATATAGGTAGCTTGTAGAATATTTTTTCAGATCTACCTTTTGGTTGTTAGTGCCACTTGACGATCTCTTTTAGTATCTTTTTATATGTATATTACGTATCATATTAAGTGCTAGGTGATACCTAATTTCCAGTGAATCTTTGTAAGAATAACGTACCTTTTTTCTCAATGTATTATGTACCAACTTACGATTTGCTATGGTATCTAAATTGCTAATATAATGTACCTCCACCCAAAGGGCCTAAAAAATTTTATTCTATTAGGTACCTAATATAAAAAAAATGCCAGCATGGGACTGATAGTACTTGATGTGTTTTGGTGTTTGGTACCTAAATGTAAACTTCCCATTAAATAATAATAATAATAATAATAATAATAAATCGACGTTGCGAAAGGGATAAAGAACATCAAAATACTATGGGCGTAAATGAGTGAAATCGACAAACAAAGACAGGCAATAATGCTTCGAGGCCGTCCAGTGTGATTCCTCACCTCGGAAGCTCGACCAAACTTTCAACATACACCCGCCGTCGAACATATAGAATCAATGTCACTTCGGAGAGGGTACGCATAGCTATTATCTTGAGGATCGTAAACAACTAACTGTCTCCCACGACCCAGTAAATAGTTTCCGTTCAATGAGATACAAAGGTGATACGAAGGTAGATAAGAACGTGCGTCATAGCAAGGAATGGTGACTAATTTAGTCCAAGAATCTTCTTTTAGGATCCAAACATATGTGTAATCCAGTTTGAAGCGCCCATAAAGAGCAGTAATGCAACCTCTTAAAACTCCCATAGATAATAAGTTCGAATACTTCTCGTAAATTGGCTGCTCAAAATAGTACCGAAAATGTCATTTTCCAAATCGAGGCTCGTAATATTTCGCTTGTAATCGTCGAGGTTTAAAAAGTGGAACTTTCCGTTGCAAACACCGCGGTACGATTTTACGCGGCCTTTGAAACCCTACATCCTTTTCCAAGAATCATTCTTTCAGCTGCAAATCTGAACCATACACTCAAGCACATAAACGAAAAATTAAAGGGTAAAGTTGTAATTTTATTGACATACCAAAATAATTATAGAGCTTAGCGTTTACTACGGGTGTCAGTGGAGCGGAAATTTCCCGTTCCACGACGATCCGCCACGAATCGGGCGGGGAATTCCCAATTTTTTTTATCAAGTGGGCGGGAATGAGGATTATACTCTCCACCCGGTGGGATCCCCGCCGTGGGGTTCCACATTAACTAAAATACTATATGTGTATTATTATAGTATATAAATATTATATAAAATACTATTTCAATATTGAATTTTATATATCATACACTCGGATCGAGAAAACCCGGGGCCCGCCAGACCTAAGGCGAATGGGAGCTAATATTCGAATTTTTTCCGACTCGATCGCTTTGGGCTGACGACACATACTGAGGAAGAGACTAATTGGGGCCAGTTAAAAATAAAAGTCCATAATGCTACGTTTGGATTCCGGATTTCGATTTGAAATCCGAATTTCATCCAAATCACCCGTTTGGCATTCCACCGGATTTGGATTTGGATTTCAACCAAATCCGGGGATGATTTGAACCTTTGTTATTCTTTGGATTTGAAATGCGATGATATTTGGCCCGTTTTCGAAATCCAAAGCCGAGTTCGTAAACATAAAAAATAAATAAATAATAAAAAAGCTTATGAGCAAAGCTCGTGAGCTCGAGTTCTTCGATTAATATGAGCCCGGCTCAACTAATATGAGTCCGCGTTCGATTTTCACAATTTCGGGCCAGCTCACTGAGCTCACGCACTGACTCATCGAACTCATTAGCTGACTCGGTTGTTCATCTTTCACCCAATGCGCGCACCTACTCTCGAAATCCAAATCGAAATCCTGAAGTTTGTCAACAATAGATTTGGAATTGAAATTCGAATTTTGAAATTCATAACTTGAAATCATGTGATTTCGTTCAAATACATGAATCCAAACGCTGTTGGGGATGTGCCCTCGGAATGCCATTCGAGGATGTAATGAATAGGGCATGTATTTAATAATCGATGTATTATTCATTATGTATTTGAATAATGTATTCTTATATGTATTAAGGGAATTTATACTTTATTATTTATTCTTTAAAAGGCATATTATTTATTTACCTATAAAGTCTTACTAGGCATCCGGTGAGACGGTAAATAAATAAATCCCATATATCGTGAGTTTAGTCACCGATTCTCATGGGATGAGAGAGGGGCACCGGTGAGCTATTATTCTCTGATATTAAATTAGTCCATAAGTCTTAGACCTTAGTAGGGTGACTGAGCGTCAATTACGACTTATTTGTTAACGACTCTTATATGGTTGTGCCAATCATTTGCTTGGGAAGCGGAAGGTCGTAACATTGGTATAAGTTGAATCAGGGGATTAACTTGTACTTGGACACGACTCGCAATCGACGATCACATGGGCCTTATCGTTACTCTGGGTAGCGTCAATGATCGATCGATTGACTATAGTAGTGTGCGTGGACCTTAGACCGAAGGGTTTTTGACGGAGTTGACTTTGGGGACTTGACATGTCACTAGTTTGCTAGGCCCACCTTGTTCGGGGACGAACATGGGCCGGCGGCGACATGCGGTCTTGACAACAAAGGGTAACTGCCGTGCTTAGACTAACGTTAGGGATTCACTATCTCGTTGGTAACTGAGATATATGTCCTATGCATATTCGGGGACGGGAAATTACGAAGTCTTCGGCCGAAGCTATAAACTGACTTACGTGGGACGTAAGGGCAGTTTAGTAATTTCGCCAGTCACGAATTAGTCATAGAGTCGAGTCTAGTGAGTTTGACGTAACCATGACTCTCACTCGATCGGGACATTTGTGAAGGGTCTATACGTACGACAATAATCTATAGTCGGTTCGTAGATCGAAGATCGTACTCAACACGGGATCTATTTGGTACCGCGGGATTGGCTAGGCGCTTACCAAATTCTTGGATTCCTCCCTTGCCGGGTTGAGACGAACCAAGAGAGTCGGGCTTAAAAATGATCACTGTGATAGTGCCTAACTAATATGAGATGTAAATGTTTTAACGATCTTAGAGACGTTAATAAAAATGTTAAATATATGTTTTAGAAACTATATTTACATGGAGGAAATTTATGGAACGGAAAAAGGTGAAGAATGACGCGTAAATAGGGTTCACAATGACAAGCAAGGCTTGTCATGGTCATGAAGTCCCTCTGCAAAGTAGCAGTAGCTTCAAAAATTCATATCTCACAATCTAGACCTCGGATTGAGAATCCCTTTGGTCAGAATCAAGATTGGTGAGTCTTTTAACTATGGTTAAAATTTCAGATCAATCGGACATCGTTTACCCCTCGATCGGATCGAAATACCAAACTGCCGCAAAGCTGTCAGGTATGTCACGGCCGTGACAACCTTGCAAGTGGCCGTGACGACCGGCAGAGGCTGAGTTTTGGCCTCGGCATGGTCACGGCCGTGACCATTATGACCCAGGCCGTGAAGGGTGTTGTCACGGCCGTGACAAGGCTTGTTTCAGGCCGTGACGAGCGTCGGTTTGGCCAAATTTAATCCAAATCAAGTCCAAATTCATTCCTTGTTCTTATGTTAGACATATGGGACATTATTAGGTCATTTAGTGACATAATAAAAGGGAATCTAACACCTTTTGAGTCATGTAGGACATTATCTCATTTGGATTAAGTTAAAAGTCATTTTCTTGGTTTGGAAATGGACTTTTAATATATTTTCTTAGAGAATTTCGTCCATAACTAGAATTAAGCTCTTTCCCACTCTATCTTTGAGTTTTAGAGAGAAGTGAGAGCATTTAGGGTGATCTTTGAGAAATCCCTAAGTGTTTGTGAGTTTTAGAAATCATACACATACATATACATCTCTACACAACACTCCACACCATCTCTAGCCATCCTTGGGGTGGTGTTGGTTTGTGGCACGTCACGGGGTCGGCGTGACTCTCTTCGGCACAGTTCGTGAGCTACGGGAGCTAAGGATCTTCGCGACGAGGGTAAGATCCTTATACCTTATACGTGTTTACATGCGTTTTTCCTTATTTAACCGAGTATTCTGGGAAACCATATGGGGAACCCGGGAAAAATTTTAAATTCCGCTGCGTCCGAGGCAAGGCCTCGGGTCACCCGGGGTTTCCCAACAGTGGTATCAGAGACATAGGCTCGGTTCTAAGAAACGACATAAACGAGTCCGAAACGAACTCGGTTGTGCAAGTCACTAAGTTGCTCAAGCGTCAAAGCATGAGTTGTACTTAGTTCGAGTTTGTAAACCGAGCGCTCGCTTGGTCGGAGGTCGCTTAGTTGCGAGCTTTCCGACGTAGCGTGGCAACGTGGAGAGAAAACCCTAGTGGGAGTCTCGTCGCAGTTCGTAACTTGTGGGTCCGTAAGCTAGGACTAGCCCAAATTTCGTTTTGGTTTCTTTGAGCGTTTTGTTGTCGTGAACGTGTTTATGTTGTATGTATATCTATGTATGACACGTATTAAGACGTCGGCGTGGACTTAGGCTCTATTTCCGGGTGATATGTTAAGGGTGACAAGGTCCCCCCCGGTTTGTAATTTATTCGTTAATATACGGGTTGTTTGGGACAGCTGATCCCCCCGTCTTGTACCTTACTAATTTTTAGAAAATTAGTTTAGCACGATGGCTGTATGAGGATGAGGAGGAATCATGAGATGGCCGTTCGAAGCCTTGGAGGTCGTTCGAGAACACGGTTTGAAGCCGACGGCGTAGAGATGTGTATTTTTATCAATATAAATGTAGTAGAGTAGAAATAGTCCACGCATACGGTCTTATAAGCAAACTAGGTTTACTGCAATTACGTGCATGTTTGTTTGACGTTACGTGCGTGTATTTAAGTGCTTTTGTGTGTGAGACGTATTCTCCCGGTTGGACAAAATACTAAGTGGGTAAAGGACTGGGTCCTGTCTTCTATCAAGCTCGAAACCATTGCGCTTGGGTGTATGTGCGGTTTGTTCCGAGTTATCGGCGCCAATCATCTCGCTCTTGTCGTAGTTGGCTCGGGTGCGTTAAGACAATAAAGTCAAGCTCGTTATTGAAACGACTTGGGTGTATGTGCGGTTTGTTCCGAGTTATCGGCGCCAAACATTTCGCTCTCGTTGTTGATATTTCGGGTGACTGTCTAAACGCCGCTCTCCGAAACATATTCACGTCCTATAAAGAGTTATCCTACGGGCGGAATTTCTAAATGTTAGGATTGAGCCAGACGTTGATAGGTTACACTTAGACGGTTATTTCCCAATTACTCCTGTTAGGGTGAGGGTTCCTGACCGGAGACAAAGTAGTTGAAATACTCATGAGATGGATTCATGTTGGACACGGGTACGTCTATGGGTTCGTGTGGGACACGGCGCCGTCCGAGTAAGGGGCCAACAAACTGTTAGGTTGAGGTTCATTTCTGCGGAGCGGGGAAATCAACTCCACTATGAAACTATCAACGAGGTTTCCGAAATCTCTATCGGGAGAATGAGATTTTGAGAAAATAGTGGGAGCAAGCCAAATTGTTAAAGTCCTTAATTGTGCTTGTAGAATAATACGTTGACCCCTTCAATGCTTTATTTTCTGCAGATTGTTTTCTTTCTTGTTTGTATACAAAATGACGTCACCATTCAATTTACTGATCACGCAAAATCGTTTGGAGGGTCCAAACCTTGCGGACTGGCTCCGTAACTTGAGGATAGTCCTCACTCTGGAACGCCTAGAGTATGTCCTTGAGGGACCAATACCACTCGAACCCCAAGAGGGTGCGAGTGATGCTGATAGGGAATATTATGCCAAATGGATGGCTGATAGTGCCCGTGTCAAGGCTTATATGTTAGCTGGGATGAATAACGATCTGCAGCGCCAGTATGAGGGTATGCAAATGCGCGAGATATTGATTCATCTGAAGGAGTTGTATGGCGAGCAATCGAGATCGTCTCGATACCGTGCTGCCGACAATCTCTTTCATACCAAGATGCCTGAGGGCGCAGATGTTGCGGCACATGTGCGTAAGCTCATTGGGTACATTGAGGAACTGTCTTCTCTCGGTTGTCCCATTCACAACGAGCTTCAGATTGACCTGATCCTTCAGTCACTCCCAGCTTCATTTGCTCAGTTTATTATAAACTATAATCTGAGCGATAGACGATTTTCCATTCCTGAACTCATGAACACGCTGGTTCAGACTCAGCGTGAGCTAAAGAAAGGAAAGGGAAAAGAGGTTGCGCTTGTTGCGACTACAAGGTCTAAGAGATCTAAGTCGAACAAGCCCAAGCCCAAGCCTAATAAGCCAAAAGGAGGGATTAAGAAAAAGGGCAAGGCAAAAATGAACGTGCCTAAAGTTCCGAAGGCAACTGATAGGTGCCTTCACTGCCAAGAGCTGGGTCATTGGAAAAGGGACTGCCCCAAGCTTCGAGCTTCTGGGGCATCAGGTAAAGTTTTAGAAACTTATTGTTCATTTACTGTATTTTCCACTTCGTGGATTCTTGACTCAGGAGCTAGTGCTCACATTTGTGTTTTGAACCAGGGTCTGGAACGAAGTAGGAAGCTGGCGGAACGAGAAGTCTTGATCAACGTTGGTAGCGGACATAGTGTACCTGCTAGTCATGTTGGATCGAAGACTCTTGTATTAAGTTCCGGACATGTATTATTTTTATCCGATGTACTTGTATTGCCCAAGGGGCTGAAAAATATTATTTCTATTCCTGCTTTGAGTAAGAATGGTTATGAATTTTGGTTCAATAATAATATTTGTGATATTTATTTTGGAAATAAATGCGTCGGAAATGCAACGTTAATAAATGGTTTATATTACGTTAACGTCCAGGAACATGCGAATGTAGTTACCGACAAACGTAACTTAGAGTTAAATAAAAAGTATTTGTGGCATCTTAGACTTGGTCATGCCGGAGTTCGAAAGATTCAAGAGTTGGAGAAACACGGCATTATTAAGCCTACGGAATCAGATTCCTATCCAACGTGCGAGTCTTGTATCCTCGGCAAAATGACTAAGTCTCCTTTTACAGGGACTTTTCAAAGAGCCACTAATCTTTTGGATTTGATCCATACAGACGTTTGTGGACCGGTTAGTGTAGCGGTCCGAGGTAATTTCCATTATTTCGTGACTTTCACAGATGATCACTCTCGCTACGGCTTGGTGTATCTGTTGAAGCACAAGTCTGAAACGCTTGAAAAGTTCAAGGAATTCAAGACTTTAGTGGAAAATCAAACTGAGAGACAAATTAGAGTCGTACGATCAGATCGTGGCGGCGAGTATATGAGTCTCGAGTTTGACGATTTCTTGAAAGAAAATGGAATTATTTCGCAGTTTACACCGCCCGGGACACCACAACTGAATGGTGTTGCCGAATGCAGAAATCGGACATTATTAGATAAAGTTCGATCTATGCTAAGCTATACAGATCTTCCCATATCGTTATGGGGATATGCTTTGCAAACTGCAATTTATGTTTTGAACAGAACTCCTTCGAAGTCTGTAGATAGGGTACCTTACGAAATTTGGAATGGTAAGAAGCCCAGCTTGAATCACTTAAGGGTTTGGGGATGCCCCGCCTATGTGAAAAAGCTATTAGCAGACAAACTCGAATCTAGGTCCATGAAAGGACGTTTCGTCGGATATCCCGATGATAGCATGGGATATTATTTTTATTTCCATGATGATCAAAGGATCGTCGTAGCTATTCACGCTCATTTTCTCGAGGAACAGTTCGTTCGAGAAGGTGGAGCTGGCAGAGAAGTGACTCTTGGAGAGTTAGATGAAACGCTTCCAGAGACTTCAATGCCTGAGGGCACAGATGAGCAGTCCGAGACGCTCCCAGAATTGCGCAGGTCGGGTAGAATATCTCGCATGCCTGAGAGATATGGTATGGTACATGTCGAGCACGGGGGTGCTGCGACTGAAGGGATCGTTGGTGACGACCCTGCTACCTTTGACCAAGCAATGATGGATGTCGACTCTAAGAAATGGGTCGAAGCTATGAAAGCAGAGATGGACTCGATGCATACCAACCAAGTATGGACTCTAGTAGATCTGCCCGAAGGTTTTAGACCTATAGGGTGTAAATGGATCTACAAGAGAAAGATTGGATCTGATGGGCAGGTTGAAACCTACAAAGCTAGGCTAGTAGCGAAAGGGTATAATCAAAAAGAGGGCATCGATTATGAGGAAACCTTTTCACCTGTTGCAATGATAAAGTCTATCCGTATTCTGCTTGCTATAGCAGCATACTATGATTACGAGATCTGGCAGATGGATGTGAAAACCGCTTTCCTAAATGGATTCCTCCAGGAGGAAATCTATATGGAGCAGCCCAAGGGTTTTACATCGCAAACAGATGTTCACAAAGTGTGCAAGCTTAATAGGTCTATTTATGGACTTAAGCAAGCGTCTAGGAGCTGGAATCTTCGATTTGATGAAGTAGTTAGGAACTACGGATTCTTAAAGAATGAAGATGAGCCTTGCGTTTACAAGAAGGTCAGTGGGAGTAAGATATCGTTCCTCGTATTGTACGTGGATGACATCCTTTTGATGGGAAACGATATCGGAATGCTCTCGGAGGTGAAAGCTTGGCTTTCGACCGAGTTCTCCATGAAAGACCTGGGAGAAGCAACCTATATTCTTGGAATTCGGCTTTTTAGAGATCGAGCGAATCGAATGATAGGTTTATCTCAGGCCCTTTACTTAGAAAAGATCCTGAAACGGTTTCGTATGGATGAATCTAAGAAAGGGTTCTTGCCAATGCGACATGGCGTTCATCTCTCGAAATCCATGTGTCCTCAAAGTGAGGAAGCAAGGAAGGAAATGAGTGAAATCCCTTATGCATCAGCAATAGGTAGCCTAATGTATGCGATGCTATGTACGCGACCTGACATAGCGTATGCTTTGAGCATAGTAAGTCGGTACCAGTCGAATCCTGGTAAGGAACATTGGAATGCAGTAAAGAATATCTTTAAGTACCTTAGACGGACTAAAGATATGGTACTGATTTATGGAAATGGTGAATTAGAGGTGGACGGTTATACCGATTCGGATTTCCAGTCAGACGTGGATGACCGAAAATCCACTTCTGGTTTCGTCTATACGCTCAATGGTGGAGCAGTGTCTTGGAAAAGTTCTAAGCAAAGCACTACTGCCGATTCCACCACTGAGGCGGAGTATATTGCAGCCTCCGAGGCAGCAAAGGAAGGTGTTTGGATGAGGAAGTTCTTAGAAGAACTCCAAGTTGTTCCAGGCATAGTGGACCACCCGCTACCATTGTGGTGCGACAATAGTGGGGCAGTAGCACAAGCCAAGGAACCTAGGTCTCACTCAAAGTCCAAACACATAGAAAGAAAGTACCACGTCCTGCGTGGGTTCGTTGAGAATGGCTACATAGCTGTGCAGAAAATAGCCACCGCGGATAACGTGGCGGACCCGTTCACCAAGCCTCTCTCGCAGGCAGTGCTTGATCGACACCTCCATAAAATGGGGTTACGATATCATAGCGCATGGCATTGAGTGCAAGTGGGAGATTGTTGGGGATGTGCCCTCGGAATGCCATTCGAGGATGTAATGAATAGGGCATGTATTTAATAATCGATGTATTATTCATTATGTATTTGAATAATGTATTCTTATATGTATTAAGGGAATTTATACTTTATTATTTATTCTTTAAAAGGCATATTATTTATTTACCTATAAAGTCTTACTAGGCATCCGGTGAGACGGTAAATAAATAAATCCCATATATCGTGAGTTTAGTCACCGATTCTCATGGGATGAGAGAGGGGCACCGGTGAGCTATTATTCTCTGATATTAAATTAGTCCATAAGTCTTAGACCTTAGTAGGGTGACTGAGCGTCAATTACGACTTATTTGTTAACGACTCTTATATGGTTGTGCCAATCATTTGCTTGGGAAGCGGAAGGTCGTAACATTGGTATAAGTTGAATCAGGGGATTAACTTGTACTTGGACACGACTCGCAATCGACGATCACATGGGCCTTATCGTTACTCTGGGTAGCGTCAATGATCGATCGATTGACTATAGTAGTGTGCGTGGACCTTAGACCGAAGGGTTTTTGACGGAGTTGACTTTGGGGACTTGACATGTCACTAGTTTGCTAGGCCCACCTTGTTCGGGGACGAACATGGGCCGGCGGCGACATGCGGTCTTGACAACAAAGGGTAACTGCCGTGCTTAGACTAACGTTAGGGATTCACTATCTCGTTGGTAACTGAGATATATGTCCTATGCATATTCGGGGACGGGAAATTACGAAGTCTTCGGCCGAAGCTATAAACTGACTTACGTGGGACGTAAGGGCAGTTTAGTAATTTCGCCAGTCACGAATTAGTCATAGAGTCGAGTCTAGTGAGTTTGACGTAACCATGACTCTCACTCGATCGGGACATTTGTGAAGGGTCTATACGTACGACAATAATCTATAGTCGGTTCGTAGATCGAAGATCGTACTCAACACGGGATCTATTTGGTACCGCGGGATTGGCTAGGCGCTTACCAAATTCTTGGATTCCTCCCTTGCCGGGTTGAGACGAACCAAGAGAGTCGGGCTTAAAAATGATCACTGTGATAGTGCCTAACTAATATGAGATGTAAATGTTTTAACGATCTTAGAGACGTTAATAAAAATGTTAAATATATGTTTTAGAAACTATATTTACATGGAGGAAATTTATGGAACGGAAAAAGGTGAAGAATGACGCGTAAATAGGGTTCACAATGACAAGCAAGGCTTGTCATGGTCATGAAGTCCCTCTGCAAAGTAGCAGTAGCTTCAAAAATTCATATCTCACAATCTAGACCTCGGATTGAGAATCCCTTTGGTCAGAATCAAGATTGGTGAGTCTTTTAACTATGGTTAAAATTTCAGATCAATCGGACATCGTTTACCCCTCGATCGGATCGAAATACCAAACTGCCGCAAAGCTGTCAGGTATGTCACGGCCGTGACAACCTTGCAAGTGGCCGTGACGACCGGCAGAGGCTGAGTTTTGGCCTCGGCATGGTCACGGCCGTGACCATTATGACCCAGGCCGTGAAGGGTGTTGTCACGGCCGTGACAAGGCTTGTTTCAGGCCGTGACGAGCGTCGGTTTGGCCAAATTTAATCCAAATCAAGTCCAAATTCATTCCTTGTTCTTATGTTAGACATATGGGACATTATTAGGTCATTTAGTGACATAATAAAAGGGAATCTAACACCTTTTGAGTCATGTAGGACATTATCTCATTTGGATTAAGTTAAAAGTCATTTTCTTGGTTTGGAAATGGACTTTTAATATATTTTCTTAGAGAATTTCGTCCATAACTAGAATTAAGCTCTTTCCCACTCTATCTTTGAGTTTTAGAGAGAAGTGAGAGCATTTAGGGTGATCTTTGAGAAATCCCTAAGTGTTTGTGAGTTTTAGAAATCATACACATACATATACATCTCTACACAACACTCCACACCATCTCTAGCCATCCTTGGGGTGGTGTTGGTTTGTGGCACGTCACGGGGTCGGCGTGACTCTCTTCGGCACAGTTCGTGAGCTACGGGAGCTAAGGATCTTCGCGACGAGGGTAAGATCCTTATACCTTATACGTGTTTACATGCGTTTTTCCTTATTTAACCGAGTATTCTGGGAAACCATATGGGGAACCCGGGAAAAATTTTAAATTCCGCTGCGTCCGAGGCAAGGCCTCGGGTCACCCGGGGTTTCCCAACAAACGCAACCTAAAAAATTGTAAGTCTTGGCAAGGCAAACCCATGCCGATGAGAGCTAACAGATTGGTATTGAAATCAAACGGCGCGACTAACATGGGCAGTTGCCTTGCGACGAAGAAGCCGGCGAATTTTTCTCTTCCATAAAGATATCAGAGTCTATTCACATCTTTACGTGTCAATCTCGAACGGGTTCTCGAACCACGAATTACACATCTAATGATTTGCTAAAAGTTTTTATTTCGAATCGCTCGATATGGGAGTGAAATGCAGCAAACAAGCGTGGCGTGAGCGATAAAGACCATCGTACTACGGTTGAAACTATGAGAAATCGGCAAAAAAAGACGCAACTAAAAGAGATATCGAATGGCCGTCAACTACTTTCGCGACCATTATGAGTTAGCGAAGAAGACAATGAAGCACATGTGAAGTTAAAGTGGTTATTATGAAAATGGACACTGCGTACCTCGAAAGGACATTATTAATAAGGATAAACGACCCAGAAATAACGGTTATTTGGATCTCAAAACCGAGCCGCCCGATCATTTATAGCGATTTTGGATAGTTTGGTTAAGAGTGATACATATTTACTAATTCCTCACATTGATGTCAATATTTCATTTGTTTTAGTAAGAGTTTTTTATATTTGAACAAGTCATTAGTCGGGAGTTACTTAAATATATTCCTCAGTAGGAGAGAAACCTTATGCGACATATACAGAACAAAAATGAGGTGTATATGCTTTAGGTCGGCCAATTAATACCAATCGAACCACGAGAATTAGGTTCTCTAACAATCTGCCAAAAATTCTTATTCCAATCGCTCGAAAATGGAGGAAATGCATTCAATAACCGTCGCAAAAGAGATATAGAGAACATCAAAGTACTATGCGAGACGATCAGCAAAAAAAGAAAGACGCAACTTAAACCAAAAAGGCGCATCATAATGCTTCGAAGCCATATAAGTGTGATTCCTCAAATCTCAACCAAACTTTCAACATAGACCGCCGTCGAACATATGCCATCGATTACGGCGCATTTTCGAGGGTAAGAAAAGCTGTTATCTTCAGGATCGAAAACAACTAACCGACTCCCACATACCATAAATACTTTCCATTCAATATGAAACACAAACGACATGAGGGTATATATGAAGCTTGTCCATCGAAATAAGGAATGAAAGCTAATTTAGTCCAAGATTCTTTGACGCCGTACTCTTATAGAACCCAAAAATCGGCAAAAGACCATTGCTCAACGCTGTAAAGAGCAGTAATATAACCTCTCAAAACCCCAATAGATATATCAGAATAATTGCCGTACTTTGGTTGCTCGACAGTACCGTAAACCTCGTTTCCAAATCGAGGCTCAGAATATTGCAACCTGTGTGGGCTCCGTCGATCTTAAAGTACGCCATAACGTGAAATTTCCCATTCGCAAAAATCACCGGCGCGTTTGATCTATGCCTCCATTGAAACCCTCGATGCTCTTCCAAGAGTCATTCTTTAAGCTGTAGATCTGTACCATGCACTCTAGCTCATCATTGCCGCGTAAATGCAAGAAAAACCCCAAAACCTTGTAATCTTCGCTGGTCTCATCGTACCCTATGCCATACGTCGACGACCAAACCTTTTTTTTGTTGGAAATAATAACCTCAAAATGTCACATCTAAGAAGCTTCTATATTGTGTACACGTTGGTTGTGAGGTGGATGTTAATCAATTAGAATGCAATCAATAAGGTATGAGTCATGGTGTGTAGAATAGTCAATTAAGCACTATAAATAATCTATGTGTTATGTAAGCTTGGGGTGTATTAGGAGACATCAAAATAATAAATACTAAGTTATCTCTTGTCTCTAATATTACATATTAAAACACTAGAATTATAATAATCATCACGTGGTATCAGAGCTCATGGCTAACATCGGAGGAGCGGCCGGAGGAATTCCTCATGTACCAAGCTTGCGTCTTTCAAAGGACAACTACGGCAATTGGTGCATACAAATGAAGGCGTTACTAGGATCGCAAGATGCCTGGGAAGTTGTCGAGAGTGGGTATACCGAATACGAGACTCTCGCGGGTTTGACGAACAATCAAGTAAAAGAGTTAAAGGAATACCGCAAGAAAGACAAGACCGCGTTATACATGCTTTACCAAGCAGTTGACGAGTCGGCTTTTGAGAAGATAGCCGGAGCGAAGAACTCTAATGAAGCCTGGACGATCCTAGAAAATGCATACAAAGGCGCAGATCGCGTTAAGCAAATACGATTGCAAACGCTTCGCAGTGAGTTCGAGACGGTCAAGATGAAAGACACAGAGACGGTTTCGGCATACATCACAAGGGTCGAGGTGATTGTGAACCAGCTAAAAAGGAACGGTGAGGATGTGCCCGAAAATCGTGTCGTCGAGAAGATTCTCAGATCCTTGACGGAGGAATATGAGAATGTCGTATGTGCCATAGAGGAAGCTAGAGATCTCGAAAAAATGTCCGTGAATGAACTTACAAGTTCATTGGAAGCCCACGAGCATCGAAAGAATCGAAAGAGGGTGGAAACTTTGGAGGATGTTCTTCAAGCCAAAGTCTCATTTAAGGAAGAACAAACAAATTACGGCGATCGAGGAAGAGGACGTGGTCGAGGTCGAGGAAGCTATAGAGGCCGTGGTCGTGGAAGAGGCCGGGGCCGTGGACAAGACGAAAAAGAAGAAAGAGGAAACTACAACAACACACGAGGTGCAAGAGGTGGCCGAGGACGAGGCAATCGATCAAACCGGTTCAACATCGAATGCTACAAGTGTGGTAAGTATGGTCATTTTGCAAGAGAATGCTATACTGAAAAAAAGGTGGATGAAAAGGTGAACATCGCCGAGAAGAAAACTGAAAACGAAGAAGAGATCTTATTGCTTGCATGCAAAGAGTCGGATAGCGGCGACGAACATACGTGGTACTTGGATACGGGTGCGAGCAACCACATGTCCGGTGATAGAAAGCTGTTCACGAACCTAGAAGAAGACGTGGGAGGTAAAGTGACGTTTGGTGACGCGTCTACGGTGAAAGTAGCAGGTAAAGGAAAAATCTTAATTCAATGCAAAGATGGTACAAATCGCTACATAGCTGACGTTTTTTACGTACCAAGTATGAGAAGTAATATTATAAGCCTCGGACAACTCTTAGAGCGAGGATATACTATACTAATGAAGGGACAAATCATGACTCTAAGAGATCGTGACGCTCAAGTTATTGCTCAAGTTCAAATGAGCAATAATCGTTTGTTTAAGCTCAACATTACAGCGGCGACTGACAGATGCCTAAATGCAAATGTCGAAGTATCGAGCCCCGCAAGGTTGTGGCATCAGCGGTTCGGACACTTGAACTACGACAGTCTGAAAAAACTAGTGGACCGAAACATGGTTGGAGGACTCAACAAAGTCGAGGGCGAACGTCGAATATGCGAAGTATGCATCATGGAAAAGGGCACAAGAAAATCATTTCCAAAAGGCTCGCTCACACGATCGAGTAAGGTTCTCGAGCTCATTCACACTGATATTTGCGGTCCCATCACTCCGGCCTCAATCGGAAATCGCAGGTACTTTATCACTTTTATCGACGATTTCTCACGTAGAACATGGGTATATTTTCTTCGAGAAAAGAATGAGGCACTTGCTGTTTTCAAGAAATTTAAACAATTGGTGGAAAATACTAGTGGAGAACGCATCAGGACACTACGTTCAGATCGGGGTGGTGAGTTCATATCGAAGGATTTCATGGCATATTGTGAAGAACATGGCATCAAGCGTCACCTGACAGCTCCATACACACCGCAACAGAACGGCGTTGCCGAGCGAAAAAACAGAACGCTGCTTGATATGACGAGGAGTATGCTCAAGACTAAACGCATGCCTAAAGAGTTTTGGGCAGAAGCCGTTCGGTGTTCCGTCTATTTGCAAAATCGAAGTCCAACCTCAATATTAAAAAATGTCACGCCACAAGAAGCATGGTGCGGCGTAAAACCATCGGTTGCACATTTACGGGTTTTTGGAAGCATAGCATATGCTCGAATTCCGGAGCAAAGGCGTACTAAGCTCGATGATAAAAGTCGAAAATTGATCTTTGTTGGATACGATGAACGTTCTAAAGCGTACACTTTGTATGATCCTAATACAAAGAAAATTGTTGTTAGTCGAGATGTACAGGTTGACGAAGATGCTACCTGGAACTGGGAGTCGATACTAAAGCCTGAGGATGAAAGAACGAAGGTTGCGGACATATCCATTCCAAGCGGTGAAGAGCCCGAATTAGGATCGCAGCCCTCGGAGTCCGTGACTATCACGACAGATGGTGAATCTGAACCCGAGACCATCCGGACGCGCAGCCTGGGAGAGCTCTATAACTCCACTGAACGAATGAACCTCGTATGTCTCATGGCGGATGCCGAGGACATCACCTTTGAAGAAGCTGTCAAAGATGAGAGATGGCGAGAGGCGATGTATGAAGAAATAAAATCAATCGAAAAGAACAATACGTGGGAGTTGAGCTTGTTGCCGCCCGGACACAAAGCGGTAGGAGTGAAGTGGGTGTACAAGAAAAAGTTAAACTCCGAAGGTAACATAGTAAAATACAAAGCGAGGCTAGTCGCAAAGGGCTACAGTCAAAAGTACGGCATAGACTACGAAGAGGTTTTCGCCCCAGTAGCAAGAATGGAGACCGTGCGTTTATTGCTATCGTTGGTTGCAAGGAAAAAATGGAGCATTTACCAAATGGACGTTAAATCGGCATTTTTGAACGGAAAGCTCGAAGAAGAAGTTTACATTTTTCAGCCGCCGGGTTTCAAACAAGGAAAGGAGGATCAAGTTCTAAGGCTGAAAAGGGCGTTATACGGGTTAAAACAGGCACCAAGAACGTGGAATGCGCGTATTGATACATACTTTAAAGATCGAGGATTTGAACAATGCCCTACGAGCATGCCCTTTACATTAAGGTACGGGGTAATGATATACTTTATGTTGCATTATATGTTGATGACCTGATTTTTGCTAGCAACAACAACACCATGGTTGAGGAGTTCAAACGAGATATGAAGAACGAGTTCGACATGACCGATCTCGGAATCATGTCATACTTTTTGGGGCTAGATGTCAAACAAAAGGACTCAGGTATTTTTGTTTCTCAACATACGTACGCAAAGATGCTGTTGAAAAGGTTCAATATGAGTGAGTGCAACTACGCTAAAACGCCGGTGGAGCGAGGCATTAAGTTAACGAGGCATGGTGAAGGAAGCCGGTTGATCCGAAGGTTTATAGAAGCGCTGTTGGAAGCTTACGTTATCTGACAAATACGAGGCCAGACATTGCATATGGAGTAGGACTCGTGAGTCGATACATGGAGAGTCCAAGATCAAGTCATTGGAACGCCGTAAAGCGGATTTTACGATACATCAAAGGAACGATTTCGTACGGATTATTTTATGGTTGCACTAACAATCCTGATGTTATTGCTTATTCAGACAGTGATTGGAGTGGTGACTTGGACGAAAGAAAGAGCACTACAGGTTTTGTCTTCTTGGTAGGTGGCACGGCTTTCACTTGGACGTCGAAAAAACAGCCAATAGTGACACTCTCTACCTGTGAAGCTGAATATGTCGCAGCATCGACTTGTGTAAGTCATGCGATGTGGATTAGAAAGCTGCTTAAAGAAATGAAATTTTTACAAGCAACAGCTACCGAAATACGAGTCGACAATAAGTCAGCAATTGAGCTCGCGAAGAACCCGGTACATCATGAACGAAGCAAGCATATAGATGTGCGATATCATTTCATGCGAGAACAAATAAAGAAAGGCGAAGTCAGCTTGATTCATGTAACAAGCAAGGAACAAGTAGCGGATATATTTACCAAGCCACTACCGTTGGAAGCGTTCGAAAGGATCAGGAAGATGCTCGGTATGTGGGAAGGCGACAATTGAGCTTAGGAGAGGATGTTGGAAATAATAACCTCAAAATGTCACATCTAAGAAGCTTCTATATTGTGTACACGTTGGTTGTGAGGTGGATGTTAATCAATTAGAATGCAATCAATAAGGTATGAGTCATGGTGTGTAGAATAGTCAATTAAGCACTATAAATAATCTATGTGTTATGTAAGCTTGGGGTGTATTAGGAGACATCAAAATAATAAATACTAAGTTATCTCTTGTCTCTAATATTACATATTAAAACACTAGAATTATAATAATCATCATTTTTCATCTGCTGCGGAAAATGGGGGCAGCTTCTTCGACGTCTTTAAACGAGGATCCATAGAAATATATGGCTTACGATGCTTTGCTTTGCAGAAAGCACAACAGGCCATCGAAAGAACCCATGATATGAATTCTCCAGCGAGGGGGAAGATTTGTACGATTAGGGTTTTCAACAAAATCGGTGAAAAGATCCACGATGGGGGAATTAATAACTGAATCATGATTAATTTTGTCGTGAATTTGGTCGTAGGCTATACTTAACACGAGCGTGTAGTTGGCGATAGGTGGATCGAGGGCTGAGAGTGTGGCATGTTTCTTGATGAATTTGGGGGAGGAAATCAGAGAAAGCCATGATTTTGCGACGCACTTGAGCTTCGAGAGGGGTTTCGCGGGCAATCTGACGAAGATTTCTGCAATGATTTCGCGGGGGAGATGGGGCAAATTATCTCCACATATTTGGGGTCGAATGATTTTCCTGCAAAATTGAGGATTGATTTTATTATTGTTGGTTGATTCCTCGTTATTTTACATCGTGGAATTTGGCGTCGGAAATGTGAGTGCAGACTCAGAGTGGGATCGATGTGTAACGAAGTCCTAGATGAACGAGTCAGATGATTATTACCCCTTATGGTCCCAAGACTTGATGGTATTTATGCACCAGCCAGTATCTTTAGGATTATTACACATGAATCCCTCGTTCATAAAATGTTTGATCTCGCAGCCCAGCCCAGCCCAATTAGTCGATAAATAGCATCTTATAATACTCCCTCTGTCCCAAATGTTTTTGGACATTTGGGAGTTGGCACGAGAATTAAGAAACTGAATATTTTAATAATATAGTACAATTAAAAGGTAAAAAAGTGTATATTTTGACAAGTCTTTTAACAATATTTAATATTATTATATTGATTGTTTGTGATAAGTTTTTTGCTAAATAAAGAAATGTACAAAAGATCGCCGCCCGATTTAGTAAAATGTATGAAATTGTCTGGGACGGAGGGAGTACTATGGAAATGTAAGAGGATGATATGTTTGACATGGCATCTCTTTTTATAAAACTAGTTCTTTGACCGTGCAATGCACGTGTTTTAAAATTGTATAATTGATGTAAGTTTTTATTAGTAAATTTTTCGATAGACACGCCATAAAATTAAACCAAAACAATATGCTACAAGAAAAACTATATCTATTTTTATGTCATAATTCAAGTTCCCCAAGCGGAAATATTCATATATATTACCAAAACCTTATTATATTATGGGATTGTCAATTCCAAGAGTATTTCATCATCATAAATAAAAGAACCTTCTTTGAATATTTTGATCCCCAATTACAAGAATGTAATGTCATTGATTGAAACATCAATTACATCGTCGTAAAGTCAGAAGAAGTGAATCACCCAAACATGATGTTGCAAAACAAATGGAGGCGCAACAATGCCTTCCATATCCGTCTCCTCCCACATACCGAGGAACAACATTTGGACAAACAACCGATGTCGCGTCAACAGCCTAGTTCACCACTACCAAAAGAGTTTAGTTAGAGAAGGAGACAAAAATTTTAAATCATTAACACCTTCAACTTCAACTATGAAAAACAAATTGTGATGGAATTGTGCAACCGATCATCCCACGACATTCAATAGTCACAAATAGTTTAAAAAATAAAAAATATACAAAAATACAAAACCACCTATCGCGAAATCCCGTCTCCGGAGTCACAACCATCCCTCGTACAACCGCTTGCAGTCTTCGAGTCTTTCAAGGCATAATCAGAAAAACTCTTTCATCTCATCCTTAGGGATCCATTGCTTTCCCCGAGCAACATGGCAAGGACATCATTAACCTTCATATAAAACTCAACTCGGACATTTGCCCCCTGAGATTGTATTTTTACGACTTCACTCAATGGAAGAGAAATCAAATTGTTTCACAAATGTGTTTATTGCTTACACGGAGACCAAGCCGCCATGGGATCATTTTCTTTCTTGCTCTTAGCTGGATCCAGTTCGAAGCCATACCATACCCGCGGTCAATCTTTTCTTTCAAAATAGTTGAACATTATCACATGGTTTTTATAGGCATGCGGTTCGAACGATTATTTAAATGGTAAAAACACACCGTTTGATAAAATAGATAGGCGCCCTAACTTTTTCGATACAACTACCCACATCTTTTATTGAAAGCCAATGCATAAAAGCAAGCTCGATCCTCTCATAGCTCGACGTCCCGACGATTCTATCTAATTATTGCTTTCTCTTATTTTATTATACGCTTTAACGTTGACGAACAATTATCTGATTTGGCATCGGAGGGGCGTCATCGAAAACGGCGCCCTTTAGCTCGTCTTTTTCGTGATATTTCAGGGATCCATTGAAGACGAAAACGATGAACTCGGAATGGCGACGATCCATAACTTCCACAGCACCAATGGTGCGTCGGGACATTTTTCGACCACATCAATAATGTTTTTCTTACCCTATAGTCCAATGTAATAATAGGTTATACTATTTGAAAGTTGATTTATTTAGTTTTCTTATCTGCAAGCGAGCAAACACATGAAATCCACTCCGAATCATAACCAGACAATCAACACGATGAAATATCCCTAGGTTTAAATTAATTGCAGCCCTATCATTAATTTATAGCATTATATGCAACAAACCTTGCTATACGCGTTTAGGCCATCAGCTCTTACATAATCCTTTGATAAGACAGAGGACAATTCAAATAATCGGTTTGCAGTTGTTATCTAATTGTTTGACTGATCTTACGCGTCAATTATCAAATCCAAGATGATATCTATATAAATGCATGCAAAAATTAATTGAATTATCTTTATAAAGAAACTATTTTATCGTTGACCCGTGAGAGATGATTCTTGACAAATTTCAGAAAGGAATAATTATCAGTTTACTATTAAAAATATAATAATACAAAGTCAATTAGACCACGTATCCTATATATACAATTAAATGTAGTTTTGTTCTCCACACGCCACGCGTCCATTTTTATTATATTAAACAAACCAAAAAACAACAAAAAAAAACTACCCACTAACAAAGTGGGAAATACTATATTATATTAATTACACCTATTTTTTCACACTTGTGAAATGCACGGGCATAAAACTAGTATATATGTATATATATGCAATGTTGCAAAACTCGCTAGGCGCTAGTCGGGCGCCCGGTAAGGGCCTAGCGCCTAGGCGGCTTAGGCGGGGAGTAGGCGGTTTCTAGGCGGAAATTAGGCGGTATACCTATTTTTCATTTACTTTTTATTCTGTATATATTTACACAAATATTATACAAATATATTATGATGCATCCAAATTTATCAATAATATATTAGTACATGTTTTTGATATAACTCCACCTTGTAATATTTAATTTAAAAGCATATTTTTTGATATTATAGTAGATATTTTGTATTTAATATTATATAAAATTGTATTGAGGTTTATTTATTAAATATATATTTTTACAATATACCCAATCCAATAAAAGACAAGCCCGTTAACTTAAGCCCAATCATTAACCCTAATTGTTTTTTCTTTACGCGCCTCGTCGTCTTCTTCCCATCTTCTCTCAGCTAAGAAAGAAAAAATCAGAACCCCATATCATCTTCTATCTTCTCTCAGCTAAGAAAAAAACCAAAACCCGACCCGGCGAACCATGGCTGCGACTGTGTAGACTGAGGTTGCGACGGGCTGAGCTGCGCGAAGGGCTGAGGAGCAGGTGACGAGTAGTCGGACTAAACTCGGGAAACTCGGCGACTAGGCGGCCTCGGCGCCGCGTAGGCGGCTCCGGCGCCTAGAAGGGCCGATTATGAGGTTCTCGCCTCGGCCCAGTCCCGCCGAGCGCCTAGGCGGCGCTTAGGCGGCCGCCCAGAGCGAGTTTTGCAACAATGTATATATGTGTTGGTGGTAAATCAACATGAACATGTATCTGCTGCTATATGTTGCTGAAGAGAAGAAAATGGCAGTCCTTGAAGTTGCTGGTGACAAAAGAATCGTTACTGATGAAGGGCCAAGTTGTAAGTGTTGTTCACTTATAGAGTTGCATTTTCTTATTTGCGTTTTTCTGCTGTAGTAAGTTGCTAAGCAGTTTAAAAGCTTTTGCAGCATGGGAGAGAGCGGCAGTTGAACACACGTAGACACAATAGATCAGTTTTCTTGTCTGAGTGTGAAATCGTGAGAGGTTCATCTTGGAGACGATTGTAAACACGAGAGAAACTGAGAGTGTGTACTCATCATCAATCAATAAAGAAGTTTCAGTTGGTGGCCCGTGGAGTAGGGATTCACATCGAACCCGAACCACGTAAACTCGTGTGTTGTGTTTTTCCTTTCGTTCAGCAAATAACATAATTCAATTGCTGTGAAGATCAATCATAACTTGATCATACATCTGGTCGTTGTTAAGATACAATCTGATTAATCTCAACAACTGGTGCGGTGAGCGTGGAGCGATTCACGTGCGAGGATGGGATCGAAATTTGAGATTGAGAAATTCACGGGTACGAATGACTTCGGGTTATGGAGGCTGAAGATGAGAGCATTGCTAGTTCAACAAGGGATTGACGAAGCACTCAAGGGTGCAGATAAACTGCCCGCAGAATTGTCTGAAGAGAAAAAGAAAACCATGTTAAATCGAGCGCATAGTGCGATTATATTAAGTTTGGGTGATAAGGTGCTGAGAAGGTTTCGCATGAGAAAACTGCAAAAGATTTGTTGGAGAAGCTCGAGAATCTTTACATGACAAAGACTCTTGCAAATCGATTATACCTTAAGCAATCTTTATACTCATTCAAGATTCAAGAGGACAAATCTCTTGAGGAACAGATCGATTTCTTCAATAAGCTTGTTCTGGACTTGGAGAATATTGAGATAAAAGTGGAGGATGAGGATCAAGCGCTGCTGTTGTTGAGCGCACTGCCGAGAAGCTACACCACATTCAAGGAAACTATGTTGTATGGCAGAGAATCACTCACGCTTGATGAAGTTCAATCTGCTTTGTTTTCTAAGCAACTGAGTAGCAAAAATGAAACAAGATCATTTGTGGCTGCAGAGAGCTTAAATATTCGTGGAAGACCAGAGAAGCGAGGGCCTAAAAAGGGAAAGAAATTGAGTCGATCTAAGTCGAGGAGTAAGATCAGATGCTATCATTGCCACGAGGAGGGACATATCAAGCGAATGTGTCCTCAGAGGTCGAAAGACTCAAACGGAAAATGCAGTGATGCTGCTGAAGCTTCAATCGCCACGGACGGGTATGAGTCTGCTGATGTTCTAACGGTTTCTAATAAAAAACTACATGAATGGATCTTGGACTCGGGTTGCTCTTTCCATATTACTGCAAACAAGTCGTGGCTTGATAATTTTGAGGAAATCGACGGAGGAACAGTCCTGATGGGCGACGATAAGCCATACAAAGTGCTTGGCGTAGGCCAAGTTAAGATTAGAAACCACGACGGCATTGTGAGGGTTTTGACTGATGTAAGATACGTTCCTGGCCTTAAAAGAAATCTCATATCTGTAGGTGTGTTTGATGAGATGGGATATACAATTAAGGTGGAGTCGGGGCAAATCAAAATCAGCAAAGGTGCGATGGTAGTGATGAAAGGATCAAGAGTTAATGGCATTTAACCTTTACATGGTTCAACTGCTATTGGTACAGTGGCTGCAGTGGATATACTCACGGATAAGGCTTACCTTTGGCACAAAAGGTTAGGACATGTAAGCGAGAAGGGTCTTCTAGAATTATCCAAGCAAGGGTTGTTCGGAAAAGACAACATTAAAGGGCTTGAATTCTGTGAAATCTGCACTTTGGGAAAAGCTCACAAGGTAAAGTTTGGGACTGGTTTGCATGTGTCGAAACAGGCACTTGATTACGTCCATGCCGACTTGTGGGGACCTGCTAAGGTAGAATCTCATTCAGGTGGGAAATATTTCTTATCGTTGATCGATGATTACTCAAGGAAAGTATGGGTAATTATATGAAAACCAAGGATCAGACACTCGAAAAATTCAGAGAATGGAAAAAAGCTGTAGAAGTACAAACAGAGAAGAAGTTGAAGAAGCTTCGAACAGATAACGGCCTTGAGTTTTGTTCAAGGGATTTCAATGAATTTTGTAAGAGTGAAGGTGTGATTAGACACAGGACTGTGCCAAACAATCCACAACAGAATGGCTTGGCTGAAAGATTCAATAGAACCATACTAGAAAGGACAAGATGCATGCTTCTCTCAAGTGGTTTACCTAAAGTTTTTTGGGCCGAGGCTGTTACTACAGCTGTGTATCTGATTAACAGATGTCCCTCAGCTGCTCTGGAGTTCAAGACGCCTGAAGAAGTGTGGACAAAACACAAGCCTGATTTGTTACATCTTAAAACTTTCGGCTGCACGGCATATGCTCATATCAAGAAAGATAAGCTTGAGGCTCGGGCTGTGAAGTGTATCTTTATAGGGTATTCTGATGGGATCAAAGGCTACAAGCTATGGAGTCTTGAAGAGGGTATGAGGAAGTGTATTATGAGCCGAGATGTGACATTCAATGAAGATAGAATGGCGTACAAGTCGCAGAAAATTACTAATTCTGTGGCTGATCGTGAACGTGTACAGATTGAGGTGGAGGAAAATGAGCCCAGAAATGAACCTGCAGCTGAATCGGATGAAGCTAACAGCTGGTTAAGGGAGGGCGATGATCATGTGGTTAGGCATCATGATCTAACTGATTATACCTTGGTACGAGACAGAACAAAGAGAGCAACTAAAGCACCAGTGAGATATGGCTATGCTGATTTGGTTGCGTATGCTCTCGTTGCTGCTGAGGAACCGAACGATGATGAACCTTGTACATACTCTGAGGCTGTAAAAGGTGTAGAAAGTAGTAAGTGGAAAGACGCCATGGTTGACGAGATGAATTCTCTTCACAAGAATAAAACATGGATTCTTGTCGACAGACCAAATAATCAGAAAGTGGTGAGTTGCAAGTGGATTTTCAAGAAGAAACTTGAATCAGGGAGCGAAAATCGTTTGAGGTATAAGGCTAGGCTTGTTGCACGTGGCTTTACTCAAAGAGAAGGACTTGATTACAACGAGATATTCTCACCGGTTGTCAAGCATAGATCAATACGTTTCATCTTGTCCTTGGTAGGTAAATTTGATCTTGAACTTGAGCAACTCGATGTCAAGACAGCTTTCTTGTACGGCGTACTCGATGAAACCATATATATGAGCCAACCCGAAGGTTTCATTAAACAAGGTGACGAAGACAAGGTGTGCTTACTCAAGAAATCCTTATACGGGTTGAAACAATCACCACGTCAATGGAATATCTGTTTTGATAAGTTCATGAAGCAAAATGGTTTTACTCGTAGTAAATTCGACGCTTGTGTGTACTTTAAGAGATGTGCAGACCATCAGATAATGTATTTATTATTGTACGTGGATGATATGTTGATTGCCTGCAAGAGTATGGATCAGATACAAGCTCTAAAAAGTTCGTTGAAGAGTGAATTTGAGATGAAAGACCTTGGCTCAGCCAAGCGAATCCTAGGGATGGAGATCAGTAGGCTGAGGAATAAGAGAATTCTGAATTTGTCTCAAACATCATATCTTGAAGGTGTATTGAAGCGGTTTGGGATGAGCCACTGTAAGAAGGCTGCGACTCCCATTGCAGCTCATTTTAAGCTCAGCAAAGTTAGCGAAGACATGACTTCAGATGAAGAAGAATACATGAGATCAATACCTTACGCTAACGTGATTGGTTCTGTGATGTATGCTATGGTTTGCACGAGACCCGACTTGTCCTATGCGATAAGCTTGTTAAGCAGGATGGCTAATCCTAGAAAGATCCATTGGTTAGCATTGAAATGGATGTTGAAGTATATCAGAGGTACAACAAAAAAGGGGCTGGTATTCGGCTCAAATATTTCAGAAAATGACAGTGGTGTTACCGGTTTTGTGGACTCTGATTACGCTGGGTGCTTGGATTCTCGAAAGTCGCTAACAGGGTATGTATTCTCGTCATATGGGACAGCAATTAGTTGGAAAGCAAGTCTGCAGAAAATCGTTGCTTTATCAACTACAGAGGCCGAATATATTGCGCTTACAGAAGCTGTTAAAGAGGGACTATGGCTGAGAGGTTTTTTGAATGAGCTGGGCTTAAATCAGCCTTGTATCGATGTATTCTGTGACAATCAAGGGGCTGTTTTGCTTTCAAAGAACTGTGTCTATCACGAAAGAACTAAACACGTGGAAGTTCGGTTGCATTTCATCCGTGATGTGATTGAAGAAGGGTTGATAAAAGTGAGAAAGATCAGCACTGAAGAAAATCCTTCTGACATGATAACCAAGCCATTGCCGAGCCAGAAATTCGAGCTGTGTTTGGCACTGATTGGTTGTCTGAATGCTCACAAGTGATTGAGCATGGTGTGGCTAAACTGAGACTGTGTTCATTTTGATTGAAGGTGGAGATTTGTTGGTGGTAAATCAACATGAACATGTATCTGCTGCTATATGTTGCTGAAGAGAAGAAAATGGCAGTCCTTGAAGTTGCTGGTGACAAAAGAATCGTTACTGATGAAGGGCCAAGTTGTAAGTGTTGTTCACTTATAGAGTTGCATTTTCTTATTTGCGTTTTTCTGCTGTAGTAAGTTGCTAAGCAGTTTAAAAGCTTTTGCAGCATGGGAGAGAGCGGCAGTTGAACACACCTAGACACAATAGATCAGTTTTCTTGTCTGAGTGTGAAATCGTGAGAGGTTCATCTTGGAGACGATTGTAAACACGAGAGAAACTGAGAGTGTGTACTCATCATCAATCAATAAAGAAGTTTCAGTTGGTGGCCCGTGGAGTAGGGATTCACATCGAACCCGAACCACGTAAACTCGTATGTTGTGTTTTTCCTTTTGTTCAGCAAATAACATAATTCAATTGCTGTGAAGATCAATCATAACTTGATCATACATCTGGTCGTTGTTAAGATACAATCTGATTAATCTCAACAATATGTATATTATCATGATAATAGTTAATATAGATCTCGGTGTGTGTGTCCTTATCTTATATAATTATAGAAATGTAGTTGCTCTCATATGCTGCCAAGTGCCCCTTAATAATTAATTGTAATAAATTTAATAAATAAATATAATAAAACATAAAAGAAACTACTCACTATCATACATGTCAATGATTAACCCACTACAAATAGTGCTTAACGTTAACTATATATAACTATTTTCATATAATTATTTACTCTTTCAAATTGGCCGTAGACCCGACTAACAACAGCCTATACATAAAGTCAACTCATGGATTTCGGCTTCTTCATCAATTATTCTAAAAGTCAAAATCTACGCTCACAGCAGCCTGCACCAGTTAGTTCACGATCACGACAATAAATTATATGAAATTTACAGCTAATATAGAAGAAATCATTTGAGTTCACATTTATAATTATTCGAAGAATGATTTGGACAGAGAATATAATCAAGAAAATATATCACAAAATGCTGTCTTATGCACCATGTTCAATGCGTTGACATGGTTTATATGAACATGCACCTTAGTCAACTCATTATTAATTTATTTCTTATAATCATACTACATTAAACGGCCACAACGTAAACTAAGACAACTACCGCAGCACGTTGGCCCATGCACACAGCACAGTACTGCAATAATATTACATATACAATTTCTACACAAATGAAGTCTTAAACATAGTAGAAAGTCCAAAAGCTGGAGAAAAAAGAAATACCATAGCCATGGCGTTCAATCCTCTTCGCTTATTGCTTCTCTTACCTCTCTTCATCTCCTACGCCTACTCCCAAGGTTAGGGTTTTATAACTTTTTACCATCATCATCATCATCCGTTCCTCTTAATCTTCTAACATTAATAACGTCATTTACACTAATTAACACTAATCCTCGCCGTGCCCTTCCGCATTATTCGTAGTGAGCATAGACTGCGGATCGTCGCAGTCGACGTACACCGACGAAAACTCCATCGTTTGGACAAACGACGACGACTACATAAAAAACGGGCAGTCCTACTCCATCCGAAACAGCTCCATCCTGCCCGTCCTCGCCACGCTGAGGGCTTTCCCGACCCGTAAGAAGAACTGCTACGGAATAACCGAAGGCGTTTCGAAGGGCGATAAAGTCCTCGTCCGCGCGAGCTTCTTCTACGGGAACTACGACGGGAAGTCTTTGCCCCCGTCGTTCGGCCTTCAGTTCGACGGGAACGAGTGGGTGACGGTCAGGACGACGCTGACCGACCTCGTCTACTACGAGGTGATCTACACTGCAAAGTTGGACGGCGTGAGCGTGTGCGTTGCCCAGACGAATCCCGGGCAGATTCCGTTCGTGTCGGCCGTCGAGGTGAGGGGATTGGACTCGAAGATGTACAAGCAGGTCGACCAGGGGTATCCTTTGCACTTGATGAGGAGGGTTAGCTATGGAGCGAAGAGTGTCATCAGGTACTGTGTTAGGATCCTCTATTCCAAACGGTACTGTTCCACTAGATATTCCAAAAATTTAGGAAAAATCGTCACACGTCACCATGCCTAGTGTTTAAACACATGTAAATATCGTTACACAGTACATATATATATCATTACACCGAATCCATAAAAACAAAAAAGAAATATATGACTTTGATGAATTTTAAAGAAAAATACATATAATATTGATTTGTAATACCTAGTGGAATAGAGGGGATTGCAAGCCACTTTCGGATTCCAGTTACGGAGTTTTTTCTTTTTCTTTTTTGGAGAAAGGATTTCGGTAAACGGATATTCGCAAATTAAGGATGCTGACTTTCAAAATTGGAGTAGTTAAAGGACGAGATACATCGAAAATCCGCAATTTTCAGTCTCCTTAAATTGCAATTCATGGAGTGCTGTGTCCTCAAAAATTTTGTCTCTTAAACCTGACCGTGCCCATAAATTGCTCCAAACAAAAAAAATATAAATTACGACGTTTGATGTCCTTAAATTGCTTCATTTTTAAACTTAACATCCTTAAAATTGCAACCTGTAAGTAAAGGAATAGTGGGTTGTAGAAAAAGCTTCTTTAATTCATTTGACTCCTCAGTACAGTTTATATATAGTGGTACAAGGACTAGATAAGATCGTGACACGTATGAACAATATACGATGACTATCCAAATCATATCTTTTCCCAAAGATAATGACAAGCTAAATATAGAATTAAGATTTGATATTATGGTGTGTATCTTAACAGTAAGCTGGTTGTCGTGAAAGTCAACCCTCTATTATAATTCCGACCACCCTAATTTGGTAAAAAACAAAAGATCTATAACTAAAAACGTCTTCTACTACGCCCTCGTCAGGTACTCGGACGACACCTACGACAGGATATGGAACCCCGCGATGCCCGGGAACGGGCTAACCTCGGTCACAAGCGATGCGTTATTCATCAACACGCTCGGCCTCGACAACCCTCCTTCCTCGGTCCTCCAAAGCGCAATCGCCGCCCTTCGTCCCACCTCGTCGATCATACTCAACTTGGGACTCGGCTCGTCGGTCCAAATCCCAGCCTACGTAAACATGTACTTCTCGGAGGTGACTCAGCTCGACCCCACGACCCAAGCCCGATCTTTCCAGCTACAGATGGACGGTCAACCCCTTTTGACCGATCCCATCGTCCCGCCCTACGAAAGCTTCGTGGAGGTGACGTCGAGAAACATAACCATATCGGGGAACACTACGTTCTCACTTGTGCCCACGAGCGGGTCGAACCTCCCGCCCATCATCAACGCCATGGAGGCTTTCTTGATTGGGAATCCCTTGTCCCAAGGAACCTATTCGAAAGATGGTACTTAGTTGTTGGGCTCTTGTTCTTGATTTCCTTTTTTTTTTTGTTATGATGTAAATGATGGATGAACCTTTTTCTCTCTATTGTTCTTTGAGCAGTTGAAGGATTGGCTTCTCTGCAAAGTAATTTCGAGGTTTTGCAAGATTGGAGCGGGGATCCTTGTCTTCCTGCGCCTTATTCGTGGGATTGGATTAATTGCAGCAGAGATCCTATACCGAGAGTCACTGCACTGTAATAATAATATAATCTTATGATCCATTTTTTAAGTACCTTCTTATTTATACATAGCTGTGGAAATCTTACGAACATATGACGACATTCATATTGGATGACATGGCATACACAGGTATCTCAGTAGCTTCGGCTTGCAAGGGCTGCTTCCAGATTTTAGCTCCATAGATGCTCTTCAAACAATGTAATCAGTGTTCAGTGATTCGTTAATCGTTTTGATATAGTATATGGAAACCTATGTTGATGTTATCTTTTCTTGAAACCTGCAGCGATCTTCATAACAACAGCTTGAGTGGGCCTATTCCAGATTTTTTTGGAAGGTTTGCAGACCTTAAAGAACTGTAAGTTATAGAGATATATTGCATGTATATATATAGATATAGAGATAGATATAGATATACTTACTCATGGGTGTGGTGTTGGATATAGAAGTGCTCTGATACCACTTTGTTGGAAATTAGGAGTTATATCGGAAGGGAGGAACTTGATATCGAAGGCTAGTGTTTAGAGGAAGAGGCTTTATATTACAACACTTGTTTTGATTTTCACTTGCTTGATAGCTTGATACAATGCCAAGCCCTTACCCCCTATTTATACTAGTTTCACATCCTCAATGTGTGGCTAAGATTTAGCCAACACCACACTTATCTAGAATACTCTACCATAATATCTAGGTTCCATAATGTTCTTTAGAGTTCCATGGATATCTCTAGAATATCCATAGATTTCTAGATTTTGGGCTATTATTTCTCCTAAGCCCAATTCATTAATTCTTTAACTTAATTCTCTTCGGCCCAAATCAAGTTTATTTTCAACACCCCCCCTTAAACTTGATTTGGTATTCCGAGCAAACTTCATGGTCGAGGGGTCTTCCTTCTTCGATGACTTGGTGAAATATCGGCTACTTGATCCTTGGACTTCACATATTCCAGCTTCACTTCCTTCCGGGTAATCCGCTCTCTTCGATCATGGCTGACTGGATTCTTAGCTAATGCTGTTGCCGACCTGTTGATTCCTGAGTTCCAAGCTCTTGGTGCCTTTCCCAATCCATCGAGCGCATTCTGCAACTTCAGAATCTTATTAATTTCCTTTGTCACTTCATACCCCGTGTACGTATCTTTCTCGAGAACTCCGTGTTCGAGAGCAGACTTCATATGCATTTGGTGTATTCTCCCATTATTTTCGTGGTAGCCAATGTCTGTTTCTTTATTGTACCCTTCAGACGCCAAGCTTGTTGTATTTCTTTCACCTTCTCCTTTATGCCCCTTTTGAGTTTTTGCTAACTCTCGCATGTCAATTTTCTCGATATCGTTAGTTTTCTCATCCATGATCACTTTCTCGTCCTTAGCATCTTGAAACCTCATCGGCCCACTATCTGCAAAGAGACAAATGAGAGTTTGATTGTTTTGATTTTCAGTTACCTTGGGTACTTCTTGTTGGCTCTTGAAGTGTGAGACTCCCTCAATTGAGTTTTCGTCTTCTCCAGATCCCGCAGGGGGTAAATCTAGTAGAGTGTTGACCTCGTCTCTTGTCTTCTCTATCATTGGTTTCTCCATGCTAATTTCTTCGATGTATGAAATACTCTCATCCTTTTCTTCTTTGGTTATCACATCTTGACTGAGAATGTTACTGTTACCTTCCATCAGAATGTTATGCTCTTCTCCAAAATCAACATCATCACTCACTAACTCATTAAACTCCATGGACATGCTTCTGTTTGCACTCACGGTATTGCTCGCACCGGTGTTTAGGTACCACTTATTGCATTCGCCGATCTCAATATCCTTATGGGCTAGTAGTAGAATCTCTTCTTCTTGATTTTTCTCTTCAATGTAGTTAGCTCTCCCTTCGACTTTATTGATTCTACCGGCTCGACACTCGGAAGCGTAATGTCCGAATTTCTGACAATTATAGCACTTAATATGTGATTTGTCATACCTTGGTCTTGAGTTACCTCTCCAGTGTCCTCTTGTTGGATAATCATTTCCTTGATGATTATTTTGGTCGTCGTTGTCCGGTCTCCAACCTCGTCCGTATTTGTGTCCGTGGCCTCCGCCTCGTTCTCCTCTATATCCTTGCCTGTAGCCTCGTCCTTGATATTTTTCCTCATTTTCCCTTTCTTTTGAAGAATCAACTTGCAACTTAAGTAGTTGTTCTACGATCCCTTCCTTCTTCCTTTTCTTCTCTTCATGAGCTTGCAATGAGCCCAATAGTTGCTCCATCGTCATTTCTTCTAGATCTTTAGTTTCTTCAATGATGGCTACGATATGCTCGAATTTTGGATCTAACGAGCGAAGAATTTTCTCCATGATTCTAACATCATCAATTTTCTCGCCATTCCTCTTTAGTTGATTGGTTATTACTAATACCCTCGAGAAGTAGTCCGACACAACTTCATCTTGTTTCATGTGCAAGGCTTCAAACTCGGCTCTTAAAGTTTGAAGACGTACCTTCTTTACCGGATCCACTCCTTTATACGACGTCTGAAGCTTCTCCCATGCTTCCTTGGCGGTCTTTGCTTCCGAAATCTTCTCGAAAGCGTCGTCATCTAATCCTTGATAGATTAGGTAGAGAGCTTTCTTGTCTCTCTTTCGCAATTCTCTCAAACTATCCTTTTGAGTTTGAGATTCGGTTTCTTCGTTCTTCGGCTCGACGTAGCCTTTCTCCACGATATCCCATACGTCTTGTGATCCAAGGAGCGCCCTCATCTTGATACTCCAATTGTCGTAGTTGCTCTTGTTGAGTGTCGGAACTTGGAAGGGAACCATGCCGCTCGCCATCGCCTTAGGATCTTCTAGCTCTGATACCACTTTGTTGGATATAGAAGTGCTCTGATACCACTTTGTTGGAAATTAGGAGTTATATCGGAAGGGAGGAACTTGATATCGAAGGCTAGTGTTTAGAGGAAGAGGCTTTATATTACAACACTTGTTTTGATTTTCACTTGCTTGATAGCTTGATACAATGCCAAGCCCTTACCCCCTATTTATACTAGTTTCACATCCTCAATGTGTGGCTAAGATTTAGCCAACACCACACTTATCTAGAATACTCTACCATAATATCTAGGTTACATAATGTTCTTTAGAGTTCCATGGATATCTCTAGAATATCCATAGATTTCTAGATTTTGGGCTATTATTTCTCCTAAGCCCAATTCATTAATTCTTTAACTTAATTCTCTTCGGCCCAAATCAAGTTTATTTTCAACATGTGGTGTGTCTGTGCATGTATAATGACGGTTTTTTTTTTCCGAATTTTCAGGAACCTGGGAAACAACGAGCTCAGTGGCCCAGTGCCTGCCTCCATAACAAAGAAGAACAACCTTAATTTGGTGTAAGAGAGGCGCATCGAATCTAAGAATCTGATGTAAATTTATAAGTCGATAACTATACTGTTTGTTGCATAATGGTTATCTTGTTTAGGTTGACCGGAAATCAAGATCTGTGCACGTCGGGAAAGTCGTGCAAGGTCAACTCCGCAGACACGCCGGTGTTGACCGCCGGAGACGCCGGATCAGGCGGAGGGAAGAAGAACAGCAGCAAGTTGCCGGTGGTTCTCGGCACCACAATCCCAGCCTTCATCATCATATGGGCTGTCATCGGATTTCTCGTCATTTTACGTCAGAGACAGAAGAAATATCCACTCAATGCTGCGACTGCTGCAAACACTCCATCAGGTTTTCTTTTTGATTTAATCTATATCACCTTTCGTGCATCATTAATTATTTGCAAAACTAAAAATAAAACTAAAATGGGTTTCAGGTGCAACACTGTCCCAACAAGCATCTCCATCGAATCCATTAATGGCGAAAATAGGCCAGGCGATGCTCGGTGAGATAAGGTTGAACATGGATAATGAAAATGGGAATGGGAATAATCAGCAGCCGGTCAACGTGGAGATGCCAGCAAATAATGGAAATTAAGTATTTATTTCCGATTTGTTCGGAAGGTTAAATTAATTTTCTGATTAAAAATTGTAATTGAGAAACTCATCTTTCATTAATTTCATATCACAAACAAGACCGAAACTTGACTAATAAAAAGGAAATGCAAGTAATTAAGTAAAACCACAAGCTCACCCCCACGATTCACCAAGATAAAAAAAAAAAAAGCCCTCATTGTCTTTCGTTATGTTCGAAACTCTGTCACTATTAATGCCACCCTCTGACACACCATCGGCCCCGTCACATGGTGCCTCTATTTTTACCACTCTACTCTCTAAAATCACAACCTCAACCCACAACAGACAATACCATGTCTGTACCTATAACGCGGCCGACGGAAAAACGGCACCAAACAATCATCGGTGTAATAATTGTAAAGAAGATTGCTATACTCAAGGACATATGTGCTTTCTTTGATGAACGTATCCAGGGGGTTTCAAATTGCAGCGATGGGCTTCACACAACTTGTGCTGGACCTGATGAAGCAACCCAACACATAATAGATAAACTGTCAAAAAATTTGCGCCAATAACACAGCTCATGTATGAATCCAATCACCCATTTTTATACTGCAACAAGTACTAAAATAGGTATGAGATCCCTTTCAAATCTCCTAAAATATCCCCTCGAAGATCTTCCCAAATATAGTAAATATTTGAGTTCGAATCTTCTCAAATTATTGGCGGATCTCATATCTTCTATTTCTGGTAGTAAATCTTCTTTTTTTGGTAGTGCTTGACTAATTCTCTTTTGATCTCAATTCTTCTATTTTTAGTAAGCGCCTTCCTAGTTTCGCTCTAGCTCAGCCCACACTCTATCCACTCGTTTTTGACTCGATTAGCACTTATCTAAGTCTTGCACATCGGTAAATACAGCCACAAATATAAGTTAAACGGTTTTTGGGCATGAAAGATAAAATCGAAGGTTGACAGATTCACAAACAACAATGTTGACTTGAATGTTGTCGCAACATTGTCAACGTTGATGTCTCAACATTAACATAAATGTTGTACTTATGTCGCCGCACCCTCAAAAAATAACCAAAATTAAAAGAGATGCCCAAGCAGCCGATGGTCGTATGTATAGTATCGCCTCCCTGAATGAACTAACCGTAGCTTGCTTGTCCAATGTCCCCCTCCATCGAACCTCATCAACCTCGCCCATGTGACCGGCAGTAATAACTGGCTGATCTCCATATACTCCACCATCGATTGTCGTGGCCAATTCCACCACTGGTGATCAATCCAATATTTGATTGTGGCTTCGGTCTTTGTCCCTAAGCTAGCGTATTTTGATCATATGTTATTATGTTAGAATAAAGCCAGTTGATCACCATGCATTATTTCTTGCGTATTAGATGGATATCAACAACTAACGATAGAGGACTCCATGCATTATTTCTATATTGTTCATTTTAATTTGGATTTATAATTCTGATTATTTAGTTATTTTTTTTCTTTTTCTTTAATTTTAAACGGGTGGGCGGGTTAATGTGTTATATTTGGGTTAGAGCAGATCATGTTAGGGTTCGATATTTCAACTCGTTCAAGTAAACAGGTCATCTACGGATTGAACCTGAATGTGACTCAATCCGACCTGTTTACCACCCCTAATGTTGAGTGTTAGATGGATAGCTGGTAAGATAAGAATTGCTGAACACTTTAGGGATCAGTTTCTACCCCGATGTGCTCTAAATGTCGTCAAACTTGGATTAAGAGTCTTATCCCCAATGGTAATACTCATCCTCGAAAGTTCCCAATTATATTTTAAAGCTTAATATTAACGTTACATACTCAAACTCATAGTCATATATATAAAATAGTTAACTATCTCTACGCGTCCAAAACTTAATTGGAAATACTCTTTTTATAGAACTAATTATTATACTAAAACGATGTACACAAGTTATCATCTTACACGACCCCAAATACATATATACGTCCATTTATCTTTATATGATCATGGTGGGACGATAGCAATCGATAGAAGTCTTTGCGTTGTCTCAAGTAATCCAAATATACACATATATAATATATATCGAACATGGCAGTTGTAAACCAGATAAAGGAGGGCCAATTAGGAAGCAACATAACATCAGTTGGAGGACACTTGTAAAGAAACACACTAAATTAACAAAATAAAAATATGTTTTGATTCGTGTCTATCTGGAACGACGTATAGTTTTCTCAAACTGTTAAAGACGGCGGCTTAATTCCTCTAATTGTCAAAATCATGGCCAAGTACATAGTAACAGGTGTCTCCTTTTTTACATACCATTACTAATCAACCATCGCAACGTGTCGCTAAGACAACACCGAAGAACCTTTTTCTCACAGCTATATAAACGACCTCAACTTCCTCAGACACTCACTTCAACCAAATAAAAAGCCAAGTTGGGATTTTATTTCACGGTTGTTTACTATTCAAATAAATCACTCAAGCAACATCTCAACAAAATGGCACAGTACGGCGACACGAAGCTCGAGGGAAATCCGACCGACGAGCACCAAAACCCGGCAATTCATCCCCCACACGAACAGCCAAACCCCGCCGTCCACCCACCGCACGAGGGCGGCGCCCATCACGAAGGCGGTCAGCTCCGTCGCACCGGTAGCTCGAGCAGCTCCGTAAGTAGTTTTAAAGTCGAAAGGGGTTTTATAATTAAACATTCATAACGTAAGTATTCAATGGTTATTTTATTACAACAATAAAACTGACGAGGGTTTTTCATTTATTGTACAGTCGTCTTCGGAGGACGACGGCCAAGGTGGGAGGAGAAAGAAGCCGATTAAGGAGAGGGTAAAGGAGAAGCTTCCCACCGGAGATAAGCAAACCACCGCACAAGGTGACACCACCGGCTTCGGCGAGCATGCCACGGGCGCCGAGGGACATCAGGAGAAGAAGGGGGTGATCGAAAAGATCAAAGAGAAGCTCCCTGGCCAGCACTAAATTAAAAGGAAAGTAGTAGTGTGAGAAATGAAACTGAGACCATATGATTTCATCATATCTCGGCTGTTTGTTATCTATTCTATATCTGTATGAAATGTTTGAATGCTTGCGTGTGTGTGTAGTGTGATTGGTCCTTGCTTGCTGTCTTCTATCTACGCGTCATTCGCTCTCATGGCACTGTTGTTATGTTTGAGATTATATATATATTATAGGCGATCTTCTGTTATCTATTGCTTCTGATCCAATTTATTTGGCCCTAAACACTTTATGAATAATTCAATGGAAAGCTAATATATAAGCGATTACAATTCAGCTTAACACGACCTACATTATCGTACAAGCAAAAGCAGTTCCCAAAGAGCAACGTACTCGTCCTCGAGGATCATAATCTCCATCTTCAAAACGTAAAGCAAGAAAGAATCCCGGTAATATCGCGTTGAGAACCATCGAGTTCGTCTGAGAATGTCTCTCGATGCCAACAATTTTTTATTTATGCATAATAAATATAGCAGGTTATCTACTGCCTTGGGGAAATTTTTTATTTTTCACTTTACATCCTAATAATTTATAGAAAAAAGGAAAATTAACCCATTTGAATATATAGCATGATATTCCCTAGATTGGTCATCAGGCAGTCTCCTTGTTAAGCAAACCTATTTTGTTTCCTCATCCTAGAACTCGTTCTTTTGAATGCGTGGGTGACCATTTATTTATTATATACATTAGAATAATCATAAACTTGAGCATCTCGAAACGAAACTGAAGGAGCGAGAAGTGCATGAAGTTTACAAAGGCGTAATTTTATGGTGCTAGTTTACTCTTTTTTCTTTTACGCTGAATGAATACGAGAACCATTTGTGTAAAGATGAAAAGTCTAGAAATTCCCAATCATATTGTAATAGATAGTAAAGTTGCTCAACAAGGCCGTTTTTAAATTTAGGTTTTACGGCAGGGGTCTGTTCAATAGGAACCGTCAAGCCTTAAAATTTTGGCTTGCAAGTTGTGTGACCCTGTGCGATAGACAACTAGCCAACGTGTGATAGGCCTCTGAGCCAAACATATACGCCTTTATTAGGAATATATGTGTTCAATAGGAACGTCAACACGTCAGTTGAAATATCACAGTCGAGGGAACTAACCAAACCGTTTTGAATGTTATGGTGAATTGAATCATACTGAATACCTAACATCAGTCTGCAATTGGTGAAAGATCGATTGTCATGGCTTTGGGGGAGGAAATCAGAGAAAGCCATGACCTTGGAACGCACTTGAACTTCAAGAGGGGTTTTACGGGCAATGTTACCAGGATTTCTTCGATCATTTCCTGCGGAATAAAGCAAGTTTCTCCACTGGTTAGGGTTTTATAGCATTGGATTTTGTTTCTTGGATTGATAATGAGTTGTTTTGTCAGATGGAATTTTGTTATTTGCCGTAAGAGATGAAATTGAGAGAAGCTGGCAAAATTAGTGGACTGACATAGAATCCTGCGTCTACAAAGCATTTTACCATTTTCATTGAACATTCATCGAATACTTAACATAGAGAAGTATATCTATTAAAAGCATATCAATCCTTTTTGGGGAATTTTCGTTTCAGGCCCCATGTTAAGTTTCATTTAGCTTTTAGGACCCGATCAGAAGTTTTAAGGACTCGATTTGCGCAGCAACAACTTATTGTTCTGCAGTACCACTTCATTGTTCTTTAGTACAACTTCATGGATCTGCAGTACCACTTCACTGTTCTGTAGTACCACTTCATTGTTATTCAGTACCACATCAACATGCTGAAATAACAGAAAACGATCATTTGATACTAGTTCATATACACTGCGTAACACGTACTTATAGGTCCTTATCTCTAAATTTTATCAAAGTTGGGTCCTTAAAACTGTTTTTTCCAAGAAGGGTCTGAACACAAAATTAAAACCCTGACTGGAGCCTGAAACTCAATCCATCTTTTTTATTTAACTAAGAGAGGTTGTTATACATATGTCGCTAAAATATTTAATAAAATATATATAAACTAAAAAACGTAGGATAACTTTGTCCAACATCATTTTTAGAACATTATATCTGTACTAATATTATTTAACTACAAAAACTGCGCTTACACACTGTAGTCGGTACACCGCAAAAAGTAGCGCTAAACAGGTTACCGACCAAATTACAGACTACAAAATTAGTCGAAAAAACGATAGTCGCTAAGCTCAGCGTGGTCGGTAAGCAGTCGCCACTTCCGACTACAGCCGACTGACTGTCGTGGTCGGTAATTTCCGACTACGGCGATAACAACTTTAGTCGCCGATTTGCGAAAATGCATCGCGACTACGCTGTAGTCGCTAACTGCCGACCACTTTTGCGACTCGTCTTTGGTCGCAAATTTACAACTAGTTTTGCAACTACAGTCGTAGTCGGTAAAAGGCGACTACTTTTGCGTCTAACTTGTAGTCGTTAAAGCTCTCCACTTTCCGACTAGTACTCGGCGTCGTTATTTCCTTTCCGGCAGCTATTGCGGCTACTTTGTAGTCGCTAAATTCAATTTTTCTTTTTTTTGTAAATTTATTTATTACAGCTAAAATTATATATAAATAAAAACTAATTAGAAAACCATAATAGGGGAATATTCAATAAAAATACGTCCACATGTCGAATACATAAACAAAAGAAAAATAAAAATAGAAAGTCGTTTCAACGTCACAGCCAATAAATACTACTAGATAATAATAACTATGCCATGTCGTGTCCCGAACTACCACCGTCCGGGAAGTCATCGTGGCGACGAATATTTCTGTTCAAAGACGCTGCAGCGGCACAAGTCTGCGTATCATCCCTATCCAAGTCGACCGCGTCCGAACCACGAGAATCCCTACGAAAACCCAAATGCTCAAGGAACTGACTGACCTGAGCATTGTCTTTCCTCAACGCTTCAAGCTCCGCTCGAGTCGCCTTCAACTCCTCTTGAACCTGAACACTTTAGGAAGGCATGTAGCTGTTGGCACTCGCAAGGGATGGCTATGAAGGCGTCTCAAAGAAGAGGTTTGACGCATTACCCATGCCAGGTACGTTTTGAAACCTCGTATAACCTCCAGAAACTTCAAAGAAAGCTTCTGCATCCGACATGGATGGATTAGCTGTCTTATTTGCATTAAAATCCGCCTGTTAACAATCAATCTAAGTTAGTAAAACTTTCAAATGATAAAAAATTTCGACAAAACCTCCCCTATAAAATGACCAACCTAAATAATGTCAAACCGTTAAACGAAACACCAAAACACAACATATCAACAAATTCCAATCCACAGTACGTAATAACGCCAATAATTCCATATCTCATATTCAATCCAAGCATGTCTAAACAAATGACATTTTCTTACCATCCTCTTCTCCGCTTTTTCATCAACGAATGACTTGTCCTTCTTCTTAGTGTGACTGCAAATAAATCTAATGCGGCAGAGGTATGCTTCTCTGATTTTGTGCAGCCTGTCCAATAATAACATACAATTTGAAGATATAATACCCACGTTAAAAATAGAATATGAATATTGCAGATATTAGCATAATGAAATCAAACTTACCATCTTCTTCGCAAGGTAGCTCATACAACATGAACCTTGCCTGGACTTTGCAGCTTTACCATCCCGACCAAAACGGTTAGTCTTCCGCGTATTGGATCTTTCTTTGAACGCAGAAGATAGCCGTTTATCTCAAGAACTTAGACTTATAAGACGGGTCTTTCTCCAATTTAAGACCTTCAACTCGCATATTGTCTTTGAGCCGCTTACGAAGAACGTCCAGGAATTTGGTCTTCACGAACACCGCCTGATAAGTTAGGATTTTACGAACATTTTAGGTCCGAAAAATTGCGTAATTCCATAGTATATGTTTAAATGTCCACAAATATCCTATCGAATGTTATTTTTCATATTTGACAGGTAACAGAGCAAAAAGGGACAAAAATCGACAGCGAACCTTGGCCAAAAATCAGCCCAAACTACGATAAGTCCATGAGCCCAAATAACAACCCACATGTGCAGGCCCACTAGCAAAATTCAGCCCATGAAATAAGCCCACATATAGATACAAGAGGAGAGAGAGAGCTACACGATCTATCTACACAAAAGAAAATGACCTACGCACTTGAAGAACGACCAAGACACAAACCGCAATCAAAGGAAGAAAAGAAGACGGCTTTGATATTTCTTTTCTCGAGCACTAAGAGCAGAAAAAGGGGGCAACCCATTGAAAATCCGAGGGACGCATGAAACAAGGAAAAAACGAGCTTGAGGAAATTGGGGATGGTCGCTCTCGTGTTTCACCTCATGTCTATAAAACGTTTCATAAGAGAAGGGCAGAGGAGAGCGTCGACACTGAGGTAATAAATAAGCTATGTTCTAATTAAGAAAAGAGGGGGTGCGATCTATGTGTCATTAGTGAGGTGCGTGCTTGTGAAGCGCACTTTGAACGTGAACGTGCACACATACAGAGCTAAGGTCGCTAGGTTGAGCAAGCTTGAGAGTTAGGTGCGTGAGTTGGGGGAGAAGCTTCGACGTCTAAGTGACTCGATTGAACAAGCTAGTGAGAAGTCGGCCACCAACTGTTCGATGAAATTACTGTGAGGGGCGTAATTTTTTTTCTTTCCTTTTCTGTGTTGTTTTATTTATGTGTTTGTTTAAACCTTTGTTGTTTTCGCTAATTAATATGTTAGCGTAAGTCGTTTTGTGGTTAAGGCCTTATTAGGCCGGATTATGAACTCGTATTAATGTTATCGTGCTTTATTCAGTCGTACGTGAAAGTTATGTGTTCTTCGCTGATTTTAATGCCTGCTATGATTGATCACCATATGCTTGTTTTGTTGATTAGTTTATGAGACCGAGAGGTGATTAGACCGATTAGAATTAAAGTGTTGAACACCACGACGTAAAACCGAACAGAGATGGAATCGGTTTCGTTCGTGTGGTTTCCGAGACTTTAGGCGTCGAAAGCGCCTAAACTCGAGGAAATTTATAAAGCCGAATGCGTGCGGAATGACTACAGTCATATAGGGATATAGTTGATTGGTTCACTCTCGCATAGGGTTGCTATACACGCGAGAGCGGGTAGCACGTATGTTAGGAATTTCTACCTTAACTTAAATCGTATTGATTAGATAAAGTCGATTGCATGAAGACGTAGATAAATCCGTGCCGAAATATGTGCTTTAATCATGTTTGTCATCAATTAATATTCGTAATCGTTTTATAGCTGCTTATTTGTATTTTTAATTCAAGAAAAAAAATATATAATTATTTATATAAGTTAGAATAGTATTTTAGAACTAATCGAGCTACCTCGTGGATCGATACTCGGATTTACGTCCGTTTTATACTACTTGCACGACCTAGTATACTTGCTAGTATTCGAGCGTGTCAAGTTTTTGGCGCCATTGCCAGGGATAACAGTAATATTTTTTTAAAATATATTCTGAGTTTTAGTTTAAAAAAAATTATTTCTATTATTTTTATTAGTTTTTAAAAAAACAGTTTAAAAAGAATTATATATAAAAAGAATATTTTATCTTGACTATTATTATTATTGTTATTTGTATTTACGTCTACTTTTTATATATATTTTCTAAATAAATTATTATTATTTTATTTTATTTTTATTTTATCTTTTCAGTAGAAGTATTATTATTTTTTTTCTATATAAATATTACTATTTTTTTGTATATTATTAGATTACTATTATTATACTCATTATTTAGATATTTTTTTTAGTATTTATTACCATTATTATTATTATTATTATTATTTTATTATTTTTTCTTTTTCGCGGCACTTATTGACGTTAATATTTCCATCTTTGGCAGAATTACAGTTGGTGTATGACACGTAGCACAAATACAGGACCGTTATTATTCGACAGTGAAATAGAAGCGACGTGCCGCCGCACAACTGAGATCGTAGACGAAGAATGGATAATCACGACCACGATGGCCAGGAGGAGGTCCACGACCATGATGGAGAACATAACCACGGGGCAGTTCCTCCTCCTCCCACGCTGCTTAGTCGTGCACTTCCGGGACTGTTCGATGACAGCGATCCGATTATCATTCCCGGAGGGCAGACTAACCATTTTGACATTAAACCGGTTACACTTCAAATGGTGACTGGTTCAGTCCAATTCCATGGGCTGCCAAATGAGGATGAAAACGCTCATCTTTTAAAATTTTCACAAATTTGCAAAACGATTAAATATCCCGGTGTTTCAGCGAAAGTTATACGATTAACGTTTTTTCCCATTTTCTTTGACAGGAAAGGCGTCAGAGTGGTTCTCATCACTTCCACACGCCTCTATCACTAGTTGGGAGGAACTGACTGAGTGCTTTCTAGGAAAATACTACCCCTTATCGAGAACTAGCGAGATAAGAAGCCAATTGGTAAATTTTAAGCAGGAAGGTGGCAAGACCCTGAGCGGTGCATGGCATAGATATAAGAGTCTTCTTAGGCGATGCCCAAACCATAGTATACCCTTGAGCGTTCAGATACAGTCATTTTTCCTTGGACTGAGTACACAAAATAAGAGAATCGTCGATGGCGGGTGTACACGGAATTTCATGGAGCTAGCCGACGAAGATGCACTCCAAGCCATCGAGCGTATCGCAGCTTATCCCGCAAGGTATACTGAACAAGACTTAGACTGACGAGCGGTTGGAGTACACGAGATAAGTAGTTCTATAGAGGCTCAATTTGAAGCTATACATAGGAGGTTAGACGAGATGCAAGGCAAGGATCCCGAAACAGTCAACCACGTTCACAATAGGCCGAGAAATGCATACTCAAACACGTACGATTCGAGCTGGAGGAATCATCCAAATTTGTCATACGGAAATACCCACTACCTAAAGCCTCCAGAAGCTCAGAATCAACAGAATGCACCTCCACCAGCAAAGCAGAAAGCCGACTGGGAGCTAGCATTCGAGAAGATGACTCAATATCAAAACGATCAAAATCGCAAGAAGGATGAGAGGCTCGACAAATTAGAGAACACTTTGCAAAGTTTGGCAAGCTCGATGAATCATTTGATGAGCTCTTTGTCCGAACGCAAGCAGGGAACACTCCCGAGCGATAAGAACCCTCGAGAATACGCCAAAGCCGTTCAACTAAGAAATGGAAAGACGCTCGAGCCAGCACCGGAAAAGAAGAAGGCGACAATGGAGATCGAACCAGAAAAGGCCGATCAAAACAAAGCCGCGACCAAGGACGAGAACATTCACGCCCAAGAGGGAAAGCAAGAGGCGGAGAATGTATCGGACGGCTCACTAACGGAAAAGAAGGCCGAAGCACTACCTCCTATCAAGATCCGACCTCCATTTCCCGCAGCACTACGAAAGGGAATACAAGATAAACATTTCGAGCGTTTTATTGACATATTTAGAAAACTTGAAATTAATATCCCTTTTTGTGAAGCACTTTTGCAGATTCCGAAGTACGCGAAGTTCATGAAGGAAATATTATCGAATCGAAATAAACTGGAGGAACATGGTACGATAGCGCTTAATGAAGAATACTCGGCCGTGCTACAAAGAAAGCTACCACCAAAGATTAAAGACAGAGGGAGTTTCTCTATCCCTTGTTCAATAGGCTCACTTTCTTTTACGAATGTTTTATGTGACTTGGGTGCGAGCATTAATCTATTACCATTTTCTCTTCTTAGGAAGCTTGGAGTTGGTGAGCCGAAACCCACATCTAGAATCCTTCAGTTAGCGGACAGATCGATCACATACCCACGAGGGATAATTGAAGATGTGCTAGTTAAAGTGGGAGAACACTACTTTCCGGCAGACTTCGCACTGCTGGATATGGAAGAACACACCGACATGCCACTGATAGTAGGAAGACCATTTTTAAATACGGCGAGAGCTCTTATTGATGTCGGTAATGGTAAGCTTATCCTTCAGGTAGGGGATGATAAGGTAGAATTTGACGTTTACAAAGCAATGAAACACCCTATGGACGATAATTCATGTTCCTTTATCTATACTATTGACAAATGCGCTTTTGAGTATTACAAAGTCTTCAGGAACAAGGATGAGTTGGATGCATGTCTAACTGGAGAGGATATCGAGAATCAGGACGACTTAGCATTTATTGTGGCAAGTCTAGACGCAAATCCACCTCACAAGAGGATGACCAAACATAAAATTGAGCCGCTCGATCGACCATCGGAACCCCAGCCACGACCCTCAATCGAAGACCCTCCAATTTTAGATCTTAAGCCCTTACCTAATCATTTAAAATATGTTTATCTTGGTGCATCTGATACTTTACCAGTGATTATTTCTTCTTCTTTGACAGATACTATGGAAGAAAAACTTTTAGGAGTGCTAAGAGAACATAAACGAGCTTTTGCATGGAAAGTGGCGGACATAAGAGGAGTTAGTCCAACCATTTGCGCACACAAAATTTTGATGGTGGACGCATACAAACCGGTTGTACAACCGCATAGACGTTTAAACCCATTGATGCAAGATGTGGTGAAAAAGGAGGTAATCAAGCTTTTGGATGCAGGTATCATCTATCCTATCTCCGATAGTGCATGGGTAAGTCCAACGCAAGTAGTTCTAAAAAGGGAGGCATGACTGTACTTAAAAATGATTCTAATGAGTTAATTCCCACTAGGACGGTTACGGGTTGGCGAGTGTGCATAGACTATAGAAAATTAAATGATGCAACTCGTAAGGATCACTTCCCACTCCCTTTTATTGCTTTCTAGATGGCTACTCAGGATATAATCAAATATCAATAGCATTAGAGGATCAAGAAAAGACTACTTTTACTTGTCCTTACGGTACTTTTGTATATAGACGTATGCCATTTGGATTATGTAATGCACCAGCTACTTTTCAGAGATGCATGTTAGCTATTTTCCATGATGTAGTAGAGAAGTTTATGGAGATTTTCATGGATGATTTTTCGTTGTTCGATTCCTCATTTGATGCATGCCTCGATAATTTAGCTTTCGTTCTGAAACGTTGTGAGGAGACTAACCTTGTCTTGAATTGGGAAAAAATGTCATTTTATGGTACAAGAGGGGATAGTTCTTGGTCATAAGATATCTCACAAAGGAATCGAGGTGGATCGAGCAAAAATCGATGCAATTGAGCAACTACCACCACCCACGTCGGTGAAGGCGGTTCGGAGTTTTCTAGGCCACGCAGGATTTTATCGACGCTTCATAAAAGATTTTTCGAAGATAGCTAAGCCTTTATCTAATTTATTGGTTAAAAATGTTGCTTTTATTTTTACTGATGAATGTTTACAGGCCTTTCGAACTTTGAAGGAGAAACTCACCACTGCCCTGGTGATAGTCGCACCAGATTGGAAGCTTCCATTTATACTGATGTGTGACGCTAGCGACGGTGCAGTTGGTGCTGTTTTAGGACAACGCAAAGATAAGATATTCCAGACCATATATTACGCTAGTAAGACTCTCGACGACGCACAGAAAAATTATGCTACCACGGAAAAGGAGCTACTAGCAGTGGTATTTGCGGTAGACAAATTTCATTCTTATCTTGTGTTAAATAAAGTAATCATATATACTGATCATGCTGCATTGCGACACTTATTTGCTAAGAAAGATGCTAAACCTAGGTTGATTCGTTGGATTTTACTGCTTCAAGAGTATGACTTAGAGATTCGTGATAAGAAAGGTGTCGAGAATGTGATAGCTGATCATTTATCTAGGCTAGACAATTCACATGAGCTTGATAAGAATGTACCGATTGATGAATGCTTTCCTGACGAACAATTATATGCTTTACTTAATACATCGTTGCCTTGGTATGCGGATTTTGCAAATTATGCTGCTACAGGTGATATTCCTACGGGCTTGACTTTTCATCAGAAGAAGAAATTTCTTTCTGATGCAAAGCATTACCTGTGGGATGATCCACTTTTGTACAAGATTTGCTCTGACCAAGTAATCCGGCGATGTATTCCCGCCGAAGAGGTAAATTCTGTCCTATCTCATTGTCATTCTGGTTTGACGGGTGGACACCACTGTCCGATGAGAACTGCATTTAAAGTACTACAATCTGGCCTACTTTATTTAAAGATGCTAATACATTTGTGGCTTCATGTGATCGTTGTCGACGTACGGGTAATATTTCTAGAAAACATGAAATGCCTTTGAATAGCATGTTAGAAGTTGAGCTCTTTGATGTCTGGGGTATAGATTTTATGGGGTCTTTTCCTACTTCATGCTCTAATAAGTACATACTGGTTGCAGTTGATTATGTATCTAAGTGGGTCGAGCCGAAGCATGTAGGACTAATGATGCACGTGTAGTCATTTGATTTCTGAAAAAACATATCTTTACTCGTTTTGGTACACCTCGTGCGATAATTAGTGATGGTGGCGCTCATTTTTGTAACAAATTATTTGCCAATTTATTATCAAAATATGATGTCAAGCATAAAGTATCTACCCCATATCATCCACAAACCAGTGGGCAGGTAGAAGTATCAAATAGGGAACTAAAACAGATCTTAGAAAAGACAGTAAATGCCTCTAGGAAGGATTGGTCTTTAAAGTTAGATGACGCATTATGGGCATATCGCGCTGCTTTTAAAACCCCTATAGGAACCTCGCCTTTTAGACTAGTATTTGGCAAAGCATGTCATTTACCTGTCGAGTTAGAACATTGTGCTTATTGGGCTGTTAAAAAACTTAATTTTGAGTATTCTGAGGCAGGTAAAAATAGGTTGCTGCAATTAAATGAGACGGAAGAATTTCGTCAGCAAGCATACGAAAATGCAAAATTCTACAAAGAGCGGACGAAAAAATGGCATGACAAGAGAATCATAAGAAGAGAGTTCAAAATCGGTGATCGAGTCTACTCTTCAACTCGCGACTACGTTTATTCCTAGGAAAATTGAAGAGTAAGTGGAGTGGACCCTATGAAGTGGCAGAAGTGTTTCCTTCCGGAGCCGTCCAAATCCTCAAAGATGGAAAAGAATTATTTACGGTCAATGCTCAACGCCTCAAGTTGTACGATGATCGAGAACTGGAGGAAACTACATCAATTGATCTGGTTGAACCTAATATTTCTAATGCAGGTGCTTCTCGTTATTTTGTGTCTTCCAGGGCCATGTCGCCTGGAGAGAATACCAGGGATCTGAAGGACCTCCAGAACAACGACGGAAGCCGAGACAATGACCCTCCTTGATCAGTCAGATTAATAGTCGAGCTAACGACTATAAAAGCAGCGCTTCTTGGGAGGCAACCCAAGTACTATCTATGCATTCTGTTTTTATTTAGTTTGGAGGATATATTAATTATATCGCATCATATAAGTGTGTCTTGCATTTGAATTTATTTTCACAAAAATTCGTATCACGGGTCGTCTAGTTATGTTCCCTCGCAGGCTCATTGTCAGTTGGGGGTGGTTCGTTTGCAGAAATAGCTCTATTCTGAAGGAAATGAAGTTTTCTCACAACTCGCCCCACATCGATCTATGCATTATTCAGGGCAGTGTCACTTATACTCTCTCTTTACTTTAAATTCTACACATTGGGGACAATGTGATAATTAGTTTTGGGGTGGGGTGACACATGCTAGATTTTATATGATACCGATCTCTTCGATTTGTAGTTGGTTTAACTGATCAATGTTATGATTTGAACGTCACTTATGAAAACTCTTGCCAATGATGAAAATTTTTGAAATTTTGCTTGTGTCGAGATAAGATTCAGCTAATTGTGTGTGAAAGTTCTGCATGTTACGTGTTTTGATATTAGCACGATTATCTGATCACATTAATTGCTTCAGAGGAATAATACGTATCATGAGACACAAACCCATAAAATATAGTGAGTTTTTGAGCCAATACAAAATATTTTTAGAGAACCCAATACTTGCTCGATGTGTTTTTCATGAGTGCCACGCGTAGTCTGATTATTTTCGAACTTGCTTTGTTATGCATGTCAATATCACTTTGTGGATTTTTATGTACGAATATGATAAAGGCGCCTAGGATAAGTCACTGGCCTAATATCTCCGTGTCCAACATATCTATCAATTAGTGAGCCCATTTGAGCATTATTAGCCTTATTTCTTTGATTTGGAGCCACGATATTTAGCCACGTTATCCCTTTGTTTTATCCTTCATCCTCAAACCATTGTCAGCATGTTAACTTACTAATCGCTTTAGAGTATTGAGTATATTATATTTAGAGAAAATGCTACTATGACATGTTATATCTGCTTGCGGTATTTTATTTTATTATTTGAGAAAAAAGCAAAGAAAAAAAGAGAGAGTAAAAATAGGACAAAAAAAAAGAAGTATCGAAAAAAAAAAGAAAAAAATATATTCGCAAAAAAAAAAACAAGAGGGTTACAGTAGATTTGTAAAATTTTTTTATTGAGTTCTTAGTAATAGTTTTGAGTGCATTTCTATAGTAGTATGAGTTTCTGTTATTTGATGTGGTACTTTGTTGGTAGACGAGTAAAGCGATCTAGTGACTAACATGCTTGACTATTTTAGCTCACTCATCCCATATGACACACCCTTATTACCCCGAGTCCCATTACAACCTTAATAAAGACCTTTTGATTCGTGCATAAGTCTATTGTGTGATTATATGATGTGATATACTTGCAAGCTTAGAGTAATATCATTCCATGTCGTGCATTGAGCGTTGTTATACAGATCCAGTTAAACATTTTTGAGTGAATTAAGCGACCCCTGTGAGAGTTGTCACTTGATACGTGTTACGAACTGAAAATATTTTTGTGCTACGATATGATTGCGAACTATCATTTCATGTCTCGTGTTTAGCTGGATCATTCGTTATTGATGACGATTTCGACCGATTGTGCTTTTGCTTTTCTGACAATAAACATGAGAATTCATTTAGTGACATTGTAAAATCCTAACTTGATTTAGTTTTTTTTCCGCTTTATGATCGAGGACGATCGAAGCTAGTTTGGGGATTGTTGATAAGTTAGGATTTTACGAACATTTTAGGTCCGAAAAATTGCGTAATTCCATAGTATATGTCTAAACGTCCACAAATATCCTATCGAATGTTATTTTTCATATTTTACAGGTAATAGAGCAAAAAGGGCCAAAAATCGGGAGCGAACCTGGTCCAAAAATCAGCCAAACTACGAGAAGTCCATGAGCCCAAATAACAACCCACATGTTCAGCCCATTAGCAAAATTCAGCCCATGAAATAAGCCCACATATAGATACAAGAGGAGAGAGAGAGAGAGCTACACGATCTATCCACACAAAAGAAAATGACCTACGCACTTGAAGAACGACCAAGACACAAACCGCAATCAAAGGAAGAAAAGAAGACGGCTTTGATATTTCTTTGTCGAGCACTAAGAGCAGAAAAGGGGGCAACCCATTGAAAATCCGAGGGACGCATGAAACAAGGAAAAAACGAGCTTGAGGAAATTGGGGATGGTCGCTCTCGTGTTTCACCTCATGTCTATAAAACGTTTAATAAGAGAAGGGCAGAGGAGAGCGTCGACACTGAGGTAATAAATAAGCTATGTTCTAATTAAGAAAAGAGGGGGTGCGATCTATGTGTCGTTAGTGAGGTGCGTGCTTGTGAAGCGCACTTTGAACGTGAACGTGCACACATACAGAGCTAAGGTCGCTAGGTTGAGCAAGCTTGAGAGTTAGGTGCGTGAGTTGGGGGAGAAGCTTCGACGTCTAAGTGACTCGATTGAACAAGCTAGTGAGAAGTCGGCCACCAACTGTTCGATGAAATTACTGTGAGGGGCGTAATTTGTTATCTTTCCTTTTCTGTGTTGTTTTATTTATGTGTTTGTTTAAACCTTTGTTGTTTTCGCTAATTAATATGTTAGCGTAAGTCGTTTTGTGGTTAAGGCCTTATTAGGCCGGATTATGAACTCGTATTAATGTTATCGTGCTTTATTTAGTCGTACGTGAAAGTTCTGTGTTCTTCGCTGATTTTAATGCCTGCGTATGATTGATCGCCATATGCTTGTTTTGTTGATTGGTTTATGAGACCGAGAGGTGATTAGACCGGTTAGAATTAAAGTGTTGAACACCACGACGTAAAACCGAACAGAGATGGAATCGATTTCGTTCGTGTGGTTTCCGAGACTTTAGGCATCGAAAGCGGCTAAACTCGGGGACAAAGCCGAATGCATGCGGAGTAACTACAGTCAGATAGGGATATAGTTGATTGGTTCACTCTCGCATAGGGTTGCTATACACGCGAGAGCGGGTATAGCACGTATGTTAGGATTTTCTACCTTAACTTAAAATCGTGTTGATTATGTAAACTCGATTGCATGAAGACATAGATAAATCCGTGCCGAAATATGTGGTTTAATCACGTTTGTCGTCAATATTCGTAATCGTTTTATAGCTGCTTATTTGTGTTTTTAATTCAAGAAAAAAAATATATAATTATTTATATAAGTTAGAATAGTATTTTAGAACTAATCGAGCTATCCTCGGGAATCGATACTCGGATTTGCGTCCGTTTTATACTACTTGCACGACCTAGTATACTTGCTAGTATTCGAGCGTGTCACCGCCACAGAAGGATCCCACGAATACCTCTCACAAAATTTTTAGTCAGTGTAGCACAAATGTAGTATATATAAAAAAAGCGAAGTCACAACCCGAAACTGGAGCGGCGGCATTGAGTAGAATGCGAGTGGTAGCGGCGAGGGCAGAACTGCATGTGGTAGCGAGGAGGGGGTGGCTGCGATGAGGGCGGCGGCGCGGAGTGAAATGCAGCGAGGAGGGGGAGGCGCGAAGAGAAGGCGGCGGCGCAAGGGAAATGGCAGTGGTGGTGAGCCGAGGAGGGGGCGACGCAGAGCGAAACCGGGCCGATGGCAGCGAACGGTGAGGACGGCGGCGGCAGGGACGGAGAGCGACGGCGAGTGAGGGGGAGAGAGAGATGAGATCTGAGATCTGAAAAACGCGGCGCGGGGTTAAGTTAGGTTAAACATGTTGCGACTACAGTCATAGTCGGTAAGATTAGTCGACAATGAGCTCGGCAACTACAAATAAAAATACTGCGACGACTAATTGTAGTCGCTAAGTGTGACTAAATAAAAAATAGTCGGAGACGTAGTCGAAAATTACCTTAGCGACTATCATTTTACAACTTAGCGACCACTATTTCAGTCGGTATGGCGACTACGATTTGTAGTCGCTAATTTGAAATTGTAGTCGGAATTTTTGATATAGCGACTAACATTTTGGTAGTCGGAAGTCATAGTCGCTAAAAGCGCTGTCTTTTGTAGTGTTTGTTGCGTTGTTGTGAATGACATCATTTATTAGAATTTCTAGAAAAAATTCATGTACATTTACTTTGATACATTTTTTTTGCATATTTGAATATATTAAAAAAAAAAAAACATATATACCGTATCATTTCCATCTAGAAACCACCTAGGCCCCGCCTAGACTGTCTAGGCGCTAGCGAATTTACACCATTGGATATATATAAACTAGAGCAAGATGAAAAATGCATAAGTGCTCCAACAATTATGGGAACTTACATATTTACATATTGATCCATCCCAAAAATGGATCATTGTTACTTAGGGATGGCAAGCGGCGGGTCTAAACCCAGACCCACCACCTAA